>JAIUZE010074495.1:0-27048 GCA_022085475.1 Heliosperma pusillum | reverse complement strand
TAGTGAATCATGAATGCCAATGCGTTTAGGAATGAAATGAGAACCATACTTATGCGTTTTTGACATGACACACATCACAAGGAGAACTACACCACCTACAGGAGACTGGTGTATAGATTTACTAGCCTAAGGGTTTCTACCTTACAATATATGTAACTTGCCAAATGTCAAGATCAAGCGTACTCATCTATAGATTCATTCCATGCCTACTGTGTACAAGACTTCCCCATGTATGCACAATTCAATGAATATTGAATCATTATCTTTTGAAAGCTCTAAGTTTTGGAAATGTAACATGATAGCATAGTAAACAAGCAAGCAAAGCATGAAAAGCATTCAATTATGTTCAGAAATTTTTAAATTTTCTCAAAAATCTTCTTTTTCTTTTATTCAAAATTTGAAAAATGATCAACTAAAATGCAAAATGGGAAAATGCAATCCCTCCCCTAAGCTAAACATCACATTGTCCTCAATGTGAGCACGAAGACTAAACATGCAACGAGATGCTTAATGGGGAAAAGGAAAAATGAAAGAAGAGTGAAGCTTACAAGTCAGCGTGGACTCCCCCAAGCTAGTCTTTTGGACTTGACAAGGAAGGTCTTTATAGATTCTTCAAAAACTCTTTCATCTGCAAAATAAATCCTAACAATGAAAAAGGGAATAAAAAAATAAAAATGCAAAAAGAAAAGGAACACGGGTTGCCTCCCGAGAAGCACAATTTAAAAGTCTTGCTAGACTCAATTTCTTTCTTTGATCATCCTTTATCTTTAAGCTCACTATCATCCAAGCTCATCTTCATAGCGTTCTTTACATTCTCCATCCATGCCAAGCTTTTCCGGGAATAACCTCTTCTAGCACTTTTAGCAGTAGTGCTTTTAGTATGCTCACCTTCAAGAGAATCTACACTAACATGTGCCTCTAACGGATCCGTCAGTAAAGATCGAGGCATAGAAGAAACAATAGAAGAGTCATCAATATCGAGCACATAATATGAGTCTTCTAACACAGGACTCCTAACGGTGGAATGTTTACTAAAGGTCACGTTGTCATCTCCTATCTCTAATGTCAACTTCCCATTCTTGACATCAAAAACTGCACCAGTGGTGTGCAAAAAGGGTCTTCCCAAAATGATTGGGATTTGAGAGTCCTCGGCCATGTCAAGTACTAGAAATTCAACGGGAATGAAAAACTTACCAACTTTGACGGGCACATCTTCTAAAACACCCATAGGTTGTTTTAGAGAACGGTGCGCCATTTGCAAAGTAATCTTAGTGCATTTCAAAGCACCCATGTTAAGTTTTTCAAACATAGAAAATGGCATGACACTTACACTAGCACCTAGGTCGCAAAGGGCCTTATCAATGGTATACGTGCCTATTTTGCAAGGGATGGAGTACCAGGGTCCTTAAGTTTTGGTGGAGACTTATTTTGCAAGAGTGCACTACACTCTTCAGTGAAAGCTACGGTCTTGATCTCATTGAAGGATCTCTTCTTTTTGAGGACTTCCTTCATAAACTTGGAATAAGAAGGAACTTGGGAAAGCAATTCAATGAAAGAGACTGTTACCTTTAAGTTCTTGACAACGTCAAGGAACTTACCATACTTTGCCTCCTCCTTGTGCTTGGCTAATCATTGGGGAAAGGGGACTTTGATCTCAATAGGAATCTCGGGCTCTTTCCCCTGTGATATGGGCACCTCAACCACGGGCTCATCATTATGCTTACCACTTCTCGAGGAAATGGCATTTACAGTTTTGTGAGGTTGGTAACATTGTGAAGGCAGCTGCCCTTGCTTTTGGTGGTTATTAGAAGAGGCATATTGGGAAATTTTAGCTTCCAACAATTTGATGGCGGCATCCTTAGCTTGATCGCTCTCTGGAATTGAGCTATTATGGTGTCTTGCCTTTGAGCCAATTGCAGCATCATGGCTTCAAGTTTACTTACACCATTGTCACTTTGTTGAGATGTAAAGGATTGAAATTGTTCTAGCTTTTGTGTGAGAAGGGCTACTTGAGCTTGTAAAAGTGTCAAAGTGGGGTCCTCTTGCTTAGATTTCGATGGTATGGAGCGGGAATTTCTATATTGAGAATCGTGAATTGCCATGGATTCAATGGTAGTGTGAGCAATTTCAACATTAATTTGATCAAATCTTCCATTGTTAGCAGAATCCAGGATACGACGGGACTCTATATAACACCCATTATAGAATGTGATGGCAAGGAGCCATGGATCTATCCCATGATGAGGACACTCCCTTTGCAAGTCCTTGTACCTCTCCCAAGCTTCATATAGGCTCTCATCATCCCCTTGTCGGAAACCAGTGATCTGACTTCTCAACAAAGCGGTCTTTTCTGGAGGAAAGTACTTTTGGTAGAAGGCAAGAGCTAAACTCTCCCAATCGGTGATACCTAATGTAACCTTATCAAGGCTATGTATCCACAACTTTGCCTTACCCCTCAAGGAGAATGAGAAAAGCATCTCTCTAATTTGCCCTTGGGTGACTCCAGTTTGTCTAATAGTGGAGCAATAGTCACAGAAGTTTTGGATGTGAAGGTTGGGATCTTCTGTGGCATTGCCACTAAATTGGCTTCTTTCTATAAGGTTAATGAAGGCAGGTTTGATTTCAAAGTTTTGGGCTGCGATTTGGGGTGTAGCAATACCCCTTGGAAGTGTATCTGCAGTTGGTTTGGAATGGTCTGAAAGTCGAACCATTTTTTTTGTGAAGATGAAGATGGAGTGTTGTTTGAAATTTGATTGGTTTTTTTGTGAATGGAGATGAGAATGGATCTTCTTCTCCTTCAAGATTAGATAAAATATCCGAGTATTTCTCACGAATACGATCTAAACTTGAAGTATCAGAAGCTTTTGAAATTTCGTTGAATAGCTTTCGTCTCCTACGCAGAGTTCTTTCTAGATCGGGGTCTAAAGAGATAGGGGTCCCTAGTCTAGAAGATCTGGGCATAAGATTGAAAAGCTAAGATGAAAAATCAAGAGAGGTCTAAAGGAATTTGGGTTCCTAAAGACTAGATAAAACTAATTGCGATAAAAATCACAAGAAAAAGGAAAACTAAACCGTGCTCCCCGGCAACAGCGCCAAAATTTGATCGTGCCTGTCGCAAGCCCGATGCAAAGATAAATTACCCAGACTAGGCTAATAACAAATTAATGTAATTAGGGAAGTAGGGGTCGATCCTCAGGGAGATGGTGTTTCTTATAGAATGTGAAATGTCTCGCAATTTGGTCTTATCTAACGAATATCTGGGTTTTGGAATTTTGATGTCTAACCTAACAAAAAGCATAAATGAAAACAAAATAAAAGCAATTGAAGATGAAAGCAATAAAATGATGAATTAACAATAATGAAAAGCATCTAGGGAAGTAGGTTCACACATGTAGATTGACATATTGATGAAATTGGATATGGAACATGCAAATAATTCATTGTGAGTTCGTAAGAATGATGTGTTCATTACAATCATAGATCAGATGGTCTAGCAGGCTTTTAGGCAATTTACTAGGTCATAATCCACCATGTCATGCTTTGTCTATTCAATTCGCGTATCTCTACCTTGGAAAAGAATTCCATTCTAGTCAATGATTTTGATCAGAAATCGTCAACTATCGTTATAGTCCAAACATGCATAGACACAATGTTTAAAAGCACAATTTCTTTTATCCAATTATCATCTTTTAATCAATCTAACATGGCTACCCTACACCCTAGAAAGGTGACTACTCACTCATGACGATGTCTAAATCTAAGATGATTTTAAAAATGAAAACCAGGATAGACATGTTTAGATGATTTTGAAAATATTTTAAGACTCTCTATGTGGCGATAATAACGACGCTAAATCGACAATCTAGGAAATGAAATGACGATTATAACGGTACTAAAATGAATCTAAGGTAACATGTAAAGAAAATGACAATCAAAATAGAAATCAAAAAGACATTAAACAAAGGATAAAAAAGAAATACCTAGGTGACGATCAACAACGAAAGCGATAACAATAATAGAAATCCCTTGCATAGAATAATCGTTCCTTGAATTACAACAGTTGAACCCAACAAAGTAGATTACAAAGATTGAAATTCTTATTGATCTAAACTAAGGTTTTGATGCAGAAAGGACAGAAATAAAGATGAAAAAGAAGAAGAAAATGAGAGAAGGGGTCGAGCATTGAACATATAGGACAAAAAGAGGAAGTTGAAGCAATTTGCTCGAAGCAGCAGGGATACCTGATCGGGTACACACTTACCCGATCGGGTAAGTTGTCATATGGGGCCTTTGACTCTCGTTTCATCTCCCCTTGCATATTACTTGACTTCCATCATCCCCCTTGACCTCTTGAGTCGGGTTTGTTAATAGGGTTTGATGTAAAACGATGAATTCTTCGCCTAATTGATCGGTCTTCTGACAACTGCGACATCGTCTTTACTTCTTCTCTCTTTTGAATTAGTGAACCTTCTTGAAATGCCTTCGACATGGTCAAGCTTGCTTCTCAAATTGTCGGGTTCTAGGCAAATGCTGGGGAATATAGAAAAAGGGCGTAGAAACGTCACTTTCCCTACAAAACAGGTTAGAACATAGGAATTCGCCTAGAAGACGATATTATCTCATCAAATGGCTTAACAAAGCACAAATGACATACAAAACCGAGCTAAATTGGGGGTTAAAATCATACAAATATTCACTTATCACCTGGCCAGACTCTCGGAACAAACATGTTCCAATTCGACATGCGATACACATTTCGCATCCAAGACTCGGTCAAACACAGAAGCCGAGTACCCCCAATTCGGTCACAACTACACGAAAGAGGCGGAAAGAGATCTATAGTCAAAAGTCACGCTACTACGCTACATCCAATGCCACCACCTCGCAAGGATAGAACATTTGACGGCCGGGTCGATCAACGCATTGCAATCACCTCTTAACAACGTCGTCATATCCCCACTAACACATGCATACAAGCAACAAGGATACACCTCCTCGTTCCGACATTCCAGGCTAACGAGCAAGGAGGTATAGCCGGGGAATGAGAGTTCATAGCAATTAACGATTAGTGCTCAAATCAAAACATAGGTAAAACCGACTCAAAGGGAACATATCAAAAACCATCACAAAACATGCGATATAAGCGAGTGGGATATCATATATTCTCAGCATGAATATTTAAAGCTATTACTTAAGTTTATACGACAAATGAACCGTACAAACTATTATAAGTGAGAGTATAAGGAAAGAAATAGAAGAAGGATTCAGGGGGTGCCAGCAGGTCAATGGGACCGGCTGCCGGCTACCCGGAAGCACTTCAGCAACATTAGAAAACCACCAAAAATACAGGGATGTCCCAGCCGGTCAAGGGGACCGGCCGCCAGCTACCCGGCTGGGAACACATGCCAATTGAGAAAAAGAGAAAAGAAAGGGGGGTGTCTCAGCCGGTCGGCTGACCGGCGGCCGGTCGGCCTCCTGAGACTTACATAATACCAAAAATACTTCAAAACACCCGTTTCACATCAGCCACACTCCTAGCCGGTCGGCTGACCGGCGGCCGGTTGGCCGGCTAGGACTACATATGCACGAAAATTATCCTTAACAACAACCAACACAAATTTTATCAACACTCATCCAATTCCAACCATATTTATTAACATCAAACTACATTAAATGCCTAATAATTGTCACTAGACATTTAGTAAACATCGATTAAAGCATTAAAACATGTATTGATATCGAATAACCCTTCACCGTTATCTTTGTGCATCTTGAATCGTCTTCTAAGTCTTCCTCCACGAGAGACTAATCCTTGCCGGGGTCTTGAAGGTCTCCAACTACGTAAGGACACAAAAGATGAATACAATTCACCTTTGAGAAAGACGGAAAAATTGAAATTGAGAAAGACGGTAATTTTATTACCACACAAGGTAGAGGAGGATAAGAGAGGAAGATTATAATGAAAATAAGGAGATTTGGGTGAGTAATGAATGAGTAGTGATGAGCTTGAGTTGCTCCAAAAATGGTAGTTAGGGTTTTGGTGGTTTGGTGAGGAAGAAGTTGAGTGGATGGTTGAGGGAGTAAAAGACTATATAAGGTGAGTGGAAAAATGTGGGGAAAAGCCCAAAATGCGGCTTAAGGCGTAACCCACACGGAATTCCTAGTAGAGTCCGAATACGAACTCGGATTTGCTAAATTGGGCACGGGAAACTAAGTTCTAGACTAAATCTAAAATTACGCTAAATAATATCCGTATAATATTTTTAAAATAAAATAGGGTACATTTGCGGGTGTTACAATCACCCCAACTTTCAAAAAGTTTCGTCCTCGAAACTTGAGAGTAGAAAACAAAAGTATCAAAGACAAGAATCGGTTTTCAAAATCAACACGAAAGCTTTTACAAGGGACACATTTATGAAACGAGGTTCTTCTCGAAAACGGTTTAAGGAGATTTTTCATAAGTGCGAAACTTTATTTACGAATAATAAGAGTGCCCGTCGCGAACGAGTACTATAGTTATTCAAATCAAAGCAATGTCGAAATAGTGAAATCGAAAATCAAACAAGCGTAAGTAAGGGCAAGACTAGTCACCAGACGTCTCCAATAACAAGTCCAAACATCCAACCAAACACAAAATCCAAAATATAAAAGTAAAAGCAATCCATTTTCTCCAAAAAGAGGGTACACAATCCATCTTTAGACTTCTTTGAGAAGTTAAATTAGAAATACAATATGAAAATTTGATGGTTTTCTCAAAGATAGATTCAAAACAACAAGACATTACACGTACATAGAGCGACTTGAACATCAAAATCACAAATCACGATACTAAGTGGTACGTCCAACGAATAAAACGGACCAAAAAGGGGAAGAATTGAAGAGTAGCAACTTTAGCAAAGGTCAACTGGAGGGAAAAGAGAGGGATGAACTCCAAACCTATCTCTCATCCATGATAATTCAAAGCTCGCTCGAAACGCACATCACCAACTTTACGAATAAACTAGTCCTCAAGAGAATGCAATTTACCCAAGTTACACCTCAACATTTTCAATCATTAGATTCTTACTAAAATCTTACATAACCACGAGACCTCAAGTCACCAGCCTAATCATTCAAATCCAATTAGTAAAGTCCATCGGCACAGTATACTCCACAAATAACAATCCACATGAAAGATTCATTACGTAATCTAATCTTATTAGTTTCATCAAAACTCTTATTAGAAACCACCAACAAAATATTCATATCTAGGGAAACATGATCGCTAACAACCACAAGGTAAAGGAGACTTACCATGAAAATCCTTTGATTCAAATTTACTTCAAACTTATTATCCTAAATTTACAACGAACTTTCTCATCCTCGAAAGTCAACTCACAATGCATCAAGCAAAGAATTAGTACCAATTCCAAATCACACATATTTCCAAACACATGGCGATACGTCAATTAATCAAATCATCTAGCTCATCAAAACTCAAAACGTATCGGTCTTCGCTTATGAGATTATTCCTCGAATCTGGTCACAAATCTAAATTTCACGAGGTAAGATTCCTTTTTAGAGCGTAACAGTTTAAGAGAACAATTTCCCAAACAACCCCCAAGGTAACTATTACAATATCCCGCAACAACGAACTATTATCATGATCAACTCAATTCGCAAAATAACACTACAATACCAAGCTCCAAATATAAAATCACCAAGAGAGGATACATTATCACTATTAGGATTCATCCTAGAGCTTAAGTCCTATTTCCCATGATCAAATACAACATGAAATTTGCTCAATCCACTAGAGAAAAGATCAAGCAGCAGCGAGTGAGGAAACGATAAGGGATCTCAAGGAGAACACGAGAATAATCAGGCACGAGATTACAAGAGAGGAACGCTTGAAAATAACGAGGTCAAGAAAGAGACAAAGCAGATAGTAAAGTTATGAAGATATCCGAGTAAGAAATAAGATATGAGCATGCGATCTCTTAAACATCTATATTGACAAAAACTTGCAAGGATGGAAATGGAAACAGATAATGGTACGAGTAAAGGTATAAGGTTTAAACCACAAAATTCTCCTTTCAAACTCAGGGCGATAGTAAAACATCTTAATTATTCCTCTACAAAGGTCTCTCACAAGGGACCATCGTACCACATAAAATCATCAAGGTAAGGTGCACCTAGATTATATAAATCGTCTACAACCCAATTCATCCATCCGTTAATATAACACGGATTCCTAATTGCGGAATTGCAACTCAAGCATAGTAACATTCTCTTAACTCCAAAATTTGACACACTCTGATAAGTGAATATTTGTATGGTTTTAACCCCCAATTTAGCTCGGTTTTGTATGTCATTTGTGCTTCGTTAAGCCACTTTATGAGCTAATATTGTCTTCTAGGCGAATTCCTATGTTCTAACCAGTTTTGTAGGGAAAGTGACGTTTCTACGCCCTTTTTCTATATTCTCGAGCATTTGCCTAAAACCCGACGATTTGAAGAAGCAAGCTCGACCATATCAAAGGCATTTCAAGAAGGTTCACTAATTCGAAAGAGAGAAGAAGTAAAGACGGTTTCGTAGTTGTCGGAAGATCAATCATTTAGGCGGAAGAATTCATCGCTTTACATCAAACCCTATCAACAAACCCGACTCAAGAGGTCAAGGGGGATGTTGGAAGTCAAGTCAAAGCGAAGGAAGATGAAACGTTAGTCAAATACTTCTAGATGACAACTTACCCGATCGGGTAAGTGTGTACCCGATCGGGTATGTGTGCTGCTTTGAGCATTGCGGCTCCTTCATCCTATTTTTGACCTATGTGTTTAATGCCCGACCTCTTCTCCACGAAACCCTAATACTATAAATAGATGTTCTAGCCCTCATATCATATAATCCATCTCTTCACACAACATCTCTTCTTTCTTTAGTTTAGTTCTTCTTCTTTCTTAGTTTAGTTTAGTTTTAGTTTTCTCTAGTTTAGTTTAGTCTAGTTCTAAGTTTTCTTCAATTGTAGTTGTTCTAGTTGTAATTGGAATTCAAGTTTTCGGGTTTGCATTTCCTATTCAAGTTCTTATTCCATTTCAATCTTTGCTCATCCTTTTCGGTAATCTTTATTCTCGTCTTTACATTATAGTTTCATTTTCTTTTAGTATTCCTTTATCATGTTTATCATTCATAGTTTTATAATCTTAGTTTCTCTTTCATTGTTAATCATGCATAAGTAGTCACCTTTCTAGGGTGTAGGATTGCCATGTTAGATTAATTAAAAGATTATAATTGGATAAAAGAAATTGTGCCTTTAAAACGTTGTGTCTATACAATTTTGGATTGTAACGATAGTTATCGATTTTTGGCCAAAATCATTTGACTAGTATGGAATTCTTTTCCAAGGTAGACATACGAGAATTGAATAGACAAAGCATGACATGGTGGATTAAGACCTAGTAAATCGCACTAAAAGCCTGTTAGACCATCTGATCTATGATTGTAATGAACACACCATTCTTACGAACGCTCAATGAATTATTTGCATATCCTAAATCCAATTTCATCAATATGTTAATCTACATGTGTGAACCTACTTCCCTAGATGCTTTTCTTTATTGCATTGTTATTATTTAGTAATTAGTGACAAACATTTGCCAATCATCCAAGGTAGAGTTCTAACCACAACTATTCACAAGTATCTCCCGTCTCCCCGAGATCGACCCCTTACTTCCCTAATTACATTAATTTGTTGTTAGCCTAGTCTGGGTTATTTATCTTTGATTAGGGTACGCGACAACCCTATCAAATTTTGGCGCCGTTGCCGGGGAGCACGGTTTTGTTTATTTGTGATTAGTAGAGTTTTACCTTGTCTTTTTCTTTTCTTCTTTTCTTTTGTGTCGAGGAACACTTGTTCCTTGAGATTTTTCTCACCTTTTCGTTGTAGTATAGTGACTCTTTTCAGGTAATAGGAATATTTTCTTTCAAAGGGTTTGCTTTATTTTCTCTCAATGTCTATCTATTTCCAACCACCACAATGCGAGAATGAGCCTTTCCATGAATACCTCGACCGATTTTATAGCTATTCAAACCATATTATCTCTCTTGGGTATACCCTTGATGAGACCTATATGAGAGATGTCGTGATTCATGGAATGCTCATTAAGTGTCGTAGCCTGGCTATGCAATTGAGTGCTGGAAGTTTTTATCAGAAGAGAGGAAAGGAACTTTGGATTTTCTTGGACTTTATGGCATCTCAATCTCGGGATGAAACGCATCGGCAGTTGGGAATCCAAGAGCAAATCAATGAAATCAGGGCTCAACTTCAAATACTCAAAGGGCAAAAGGAAGAACCCACGTTTAAAATTTGTAAGCCAATCAATTTTCCTTATGCTTTTTCAGCCCCCCCCATGTGAGTCTATTTTCTCCTGTGCTTTTTCATGTCCCCCATGTGAGTCTAATTCTCCCCAATCATATGAATTAATAGATGACGATGATGATGGTCCAACCTTTTTTTATTGAAAGTCACTCTAGTGTCGTTCCATTTGACAATTTTGAGACCCCCATTATTGATATTAACCATATGGTAGTCGAGACTTTAGACAAGGATGCTGTTAAGCCCATTTGTGACTCCAATGGAGAGTGGTCGATCGAGTCATCATATTTCTTTGAAAATCCCTTCGCTTAGGATATTCCAGATTTATTTGAAAATGATACTGGGCTTTGTGAACGTAGCCTTGAAATTAAGTGGGATCAACCACCCATTTTTGATTCCCAATCCTTTGATTCACCCTACCTCCAATTAGAGTCCACTAATGATATTTTGGGAACTAATTGTTTGTTCCATGATCTTAAACATTTCACTCCATCTCTCACTGACGAGTGGAGCAGTTCAGTGGTAATCTATGAAGTTTGTCATGCGCACAATGATAAGATATATCAATTCTTACCTTCAATATTTCATGCCTATATCTTGTCAATTGCTTACATATGTTTTTGTATAGCTCATGCGCAGGTATATGATCGACGTCTAAGGGCATTGACATGCTTTTTAAGGCACAAAGAATGATTTTCATTAATAAAGAGTCTAGCAAGACATTTAAATTGCGCTTCTCGGGAGGCAACCCGTGTTCCTTTTCTTTTTGCATTTTTATTTTTGTATTCCCTTTTTTGTTGTTAGGATTTATTTTGCAGATGAAAGAATTTTTGAAGAATCTATAAAGACCTTCCTTGTCAAGTCCAAAAGACTAGCTTGGGGGAGTCTGCGCTGACTAGTAAGCTTCACTCTTCTTTCATTTTTCCTTTACCACATTAAGCATCTCATTGCATATTTTGTCTTTGTGCTCACATTGAGGACAATGTGATGTTTAGCTTGGGGGAGGGATTACATTTTCCCATTTTGCATTTTAGTTTATCATTTTTCAAATTTTGAATAAAAGAGAAAGAAGACTTTTGAGAAAATTTAAACTTTTCTGAACACAATTGAATGCTTTTTATGCTTTGCTTGCCTGTTTACTATGCTATCATGTTACATTTCCCAAACTTAGAGCTTTCGAAAGATAATGGTTCAATATTTATTTGAATTTTGCATACATGGGGAAGTCTTGTATACAGTAGGCATGGAATGAATCTATAGATGAGTACGCTTGATCTTCACATTTGGCAAGTTACATATATTGTAAGGTAGAACCTCCTTAGACTGGTACATCCATACCCAGTCTCATTTAGGTGTGTGTAGTTCTCCTTGTGATGTGTGTCATGTCAAAACGCATAAGTATCGTTCTCATTTCATTTCTATAAGCATTGCATTCATGATTCACTATGATTTGAAGCCTTTTTCACTATAATTTGCCCCTCAAAATAAGCCCCTTCATCCAAATGCTTCACAAAATAATAGATATATACAAAAACTGCCTACCTTTTGAGCTATTAGCTAGACTATGGTGTATGGGTGCTCTTTTGAGAAGATTTTGTTCCTTAATGACAAAGTAAATTTGGAGAACGAAAAATATTCAAGTAGTGATGTTCAAAAGAAAAGAGAAGAAAAGAAAAGAAAAGAAAGAAATAGAAAAAATGAAAAAATCGGAAAATTGAAAAAGAAAGGAAAAAAAAAAGAAATAAAAGAAGTTGTAAGTATCTTCTCAAAATGTCAAGTCAATATTCAAAAGGCGTTTACCCTTCTGTTTCGTGTGTAATAAGCCAATTTGTTGCTTTTAGGCTTCGTCTTCTAAGAAATTGACCGAAAGTTTGGATTGAGTATCCATTTATCATTGGTCAGTTGCTAGCTCACTCTAAACTTCACATGACCATAACTATTTGTCCACCTTTCACCCATTTCCCAAAGCCTTCTTCATTGTTTCGGCTTCTTTTCTATGTGCATTAAGATCTTTGACTTGTGTTTTGAATTGTTTACCATATTAGACTGCGGACACATTTTCATAAGTCGTAGATAGGTGAGTGTCTCAAAAACATTTACACATAAAGAAATCACCTTTTACATACATTGAGTGTTCGAGTGTCCCGTGAGTGTCCATTTGTCAAAAGATAATGCAAGAGCCGAAAATTCTATAGTGAAATTCTTTGTGATACGCCGTTATGTAAATCTCAGCCATGTTTATGTATCATTCTTGCCCACGTTGTTTTCGGGTTATGATTCATTATGTTTCCAAAGCTTTATGTTGAGATTTGTTTCTTGATGGTGTAGTAGCCAATGCTTGCAACCCTTGTCCTGGTATTGTTTGTTATGTTTGCTTGAGGACAAGCAAAGGTTTAGCTTGGGGGAGTTTGATAAGTGAATATTTGTATGGTTTTAACCCCAATTTAGCTCGGTTTTGTATGTCATTTGTGCTTTGTTAAGCCACTTTATGAGCTAATATCGTCTTCTAGGCGAATTCCTATGTTCTAACATGTTTTGTAGGGAAAGTGACGTTTCTACGCCCTTTTTCTATATTCCCGAACATTTGCCTAGAACCCGACAATTTGAAGAAGCAAGCTCGACCATATCAAAGGCATTTCAATAAGGTTCACTAATTCGAAAGAGAGAAGAAGTAAAGACGGTTTCGTAGTTGTCGGAAGATCAATCATTTAGGCGGAAGAATTCATCGCTTTACATCAAACCCTATCAACAAACCCGACTCAAGAGGGCAAGGGGGATGTTGGAAGTCAAGTCAAAGCAAAGGAAGATGAAACGTTAGTCAAATGCTTCCAGAAGACAACTTACCCGATCGGGTAAGTGTGTACCCGATCGGGTATGTGTGCTGCTTCGAGCATTGCGGCTCCTTCATCCTATTTTTGACCTATGTGTTTAATGCCCGACCTCTTCTCCTCGAAACCCTAATACTATAAATAGATGCTCTAGCCCCTCATATCATATCATCCATCTCTTCACACAACATCTCTTCTCTTCTTTCTTTAGTTTAGTTCTTCTTCTTTCTTAGTTTAGTTTAGTTTAGTTTTAGTTTCTCTAGTTTAGTTTAGTCTAGTTCTAAGTTTTCTTCAATTGTAGTTGTTCTAGTTGTAATTGGAATTCAATTTTCCGGGTTTGCATTTCCTATTCAAGTTCTTATTCCATTTCAATCTTTGCTCATCCTTTTTCGGTAATCTTTATTCTCGTCTTTACATTATAGTTTCATTTTCTTTTAGTATTTCCTTTATCATGTTTATCGTTCTTAGTTTTATAATCTTAGTTTATCTTTCATTGTTAATCATGCATAAGTAGTCACCTTTCTAGGGTGTAGGATAGCCATGTTAGATTAATTAAAAGATGATAATTGGATAAAAGAAATTGTGCCTTTAAAACGTTGTGTCTATGCATGTTTGGATTGTAACGATAGTTATCGACTTTTGGCCAAAATCATTTGACTAGTATGGAATTCTTTTCCAAGGTAGACATACGAGAATTGAATAGACAAAGCATGACATGGTAGATTAAGACCTAGTAAATCGCACTAAAAGCCTGCTAGACCATCTGATCTATGATTGTAAAGAACACACCATTCTTACGAACGCTCAATGAATTATTTGCATATTCTTAATCCAATTTCATCAATATGTCAATCTACATGTGTGAACCTATTTCCCTAGATGCTTCTCATTATTTGCATTGGTTATTATTTAGTAATAGTGACAACTTTGCAATATCCAAGGGAGAGTCTAAACACAACTATCACAGTATCTCCGTTTCCCCGAGATCGGACCACCTTAGTTCCCTAAATTACATAATTTGTGAGTTCAAAGGGCAAAAGGAAGAACCCACGTTTAAAATTTGTAAGCCAATCAATTTTCCTTATGCTTTTTCAGCCCCCCCATGTGAGTCTATTTTCTCCTGTGCTTTTTCATGTCCCCCATGTGAGTCTAATTCTCCCCAATCATATGAATTAATAGATGACGATGATGATGGTCAAACCTTTTCTATTGAAAGTCACTCTAGTGTCGTTCCATTTGACAATTTTGAGACCCCCATTATTGATATTAACCATATGGTAGTCGAGACTTTAGACAAGGATGTTGTTAAGCCCATTTGTGACTCCAATGGAGAGTGGTCGATCGAGTCATCAGATTTCTTTGAAAATCCCTTCGCTAAGGATATTCCAGATTTATTTGAAAATGATACTGGGCTTTATTTGAAAATCATATTTTTAAATCCAAGAATTATAGCCAAGTATTTTTCCACTAAGCATAGACCCAAAAGTACACACTAGAAAATCACAAGAAGTCACATAGTCTCAAGGGTATTTCACAACTCAAGGTATCATCCAAATATTCTCACTTAAATCAATTAGCTCCAAATAAGGTATGATCCTCAAGACACTCTACTATTATTAAACTCCTAAGTTCAAAAGATTAAATCACTAATGGGTTAAGAAGTCCTAGCCAACTCAATCAACCTCACACCATCAAATACCATGAAATATTCACACATGAGTCATGGCAAGCATTAAGCATTAAAATCATCAAACTTATCTTACTTCCGTTCCCTCAGGGATACAACCAATCACCACTATAGGGGAACTTAGATCTTCACCATTTTCCTCAAATCGGAAAATCATTCTAACAAACACTAATATCTCACAAAGTTCAAAAGTCTTCCGACCAAGTATAATATACCACCAAGCAACGGGTATGGTATCCACAAAAGGTCACGTGAGAAAGTTGAGGGTACAAATGGTAAGATGGAGAAAACTATCAAGAGTAATTTCCAAGAGGCAAAAAAAGTTGGCAGAGAAAGAAGAACCTAGATAGAAGGAAAGGGAAAAGGTACACTAAAGGCAAGAGAGATCATCGATGAGGGAGAAGTACACTTCAAATAGGCTCGTCGATCTTCAATCTTCGGCAAAAGATACTCCTTCTAGTCAATACATGGCTCTTCTTGGTATAGTAGATCCAAAGATACATAACATAACTTAACACAATCAACAAACAAGTTAGAACCTAACAATCATCAAGCGCACTAAAGACTACCACCTTAGGTCCTTAAGTCTACCCATCTCTCATTTATTATTTCAAGGTCAAGTAATTTAAGTTTAGGGTTTACATGTGTGCGTCGGGAGCGTCGTAGGCTCTGATACCAACTGTGACAACCCTCCCGATAGCGAAAATGAAACACAACAAGCATGCAATTTATATAGCGGAAAATACTATATTTTTGAAACTTTTTACATGCCAAGGAAGAGTACTAGGAATGTCAAATAAAAACAAACTAAAGTATAACATACTACAAAGAGACATGGTCTCTCAATACGTGATCAAGTATAAAAGTTGTTTAGCAAACTAGCTAAGAACGTCTGTAGATGAATCGTCAAATCCAACGCTCGCTAGCTCACCCCCGAAACCAAAAAAAAAACTCCAGCCATGCAAACTGTTCATTCATGAAACATGAACGCCACATTCAGTGGGGATTAACTCCGGGTTCTCCCAACCATATCACAAATAACATACATAAACAGTAATAAACATGTAGAAGCATATAATATATATATATATATATATATATATATATATAGATATAATAATATATATTATCTATATTATATATATATATATATATATGTGAAATACGAGAAGTATAAATAAACATTTCCTAATATATAGGCGTATGAAGTACAAAACCGTAAGCAACAGATTATAGACAGACTCGGGGAAGACACCCTTAGGTAACCATATACTCACTAGGGCTTACATCTCACCGTTAGTAGCATATACTTGATAAGATAGAGACTCGACATATAAACCACGCCAAGTCATCCAACGGTCAAAAATAATCAACATATAAACATCCATCCAAACATACGAATATGGTAACATAATCTCTCACAATTAATGACACGCACTAGCATCATATACAATAGCAAGACAAGTCAATGGAAGCCCACAAGATAAGACGTTTCCCTGAACCGTATACGATAAGACGTTTCGTATACTCATGACCTAGACAAACATGTCCACGGGATAAAAATTTCCCTGAACCATACACGATAAACGTTTCGTATATAAAAGACTCATTTCCTCCCGGTAGGACGACGATAATAATACGGTCCTAGTCTAAACCTGGCCAGACTCTCGGAATAAACATGTTCCGATTCGACATGCGACACACATTTCGAATCCAAGACTCGGTCAATCACAGAAGCCGAGTACCCCAAATTCGGTCACAACTACACAAAAGAGGCAGAAAGAGATCTATAGTCAAAAGTCACGCTAGTTCACCTCGCAAGTATACAACATTTGACGGCCGGGTCGATCAACGCATTGCGTTCACCTCCTAATAACGTCGTCATAACCCCACTAACACATGCATACAAGCAACAAGGATACACCTCCTCGTTCCGACATTCCATCCTAACGAGCAAGGAGGTATAGCAGGGGAATGAGAGTTCATAGCACTTAACGATTAGTGCTAAAATCAAAACATATGTAAAACCGACGCAAAGGGAAACATATCAAAAACCGTCACAAAACATGCGATATAAGCGAGTGGGATATCATATATTCTAAACATGAATATTTAAAGTTATTATGTAAGTTTATACGACAAATGAACCGTACAAACTATTATAAGTGAAAGTATAAAGAAAAAAATAGAAGAAGGATTCATGGGGTGCGAGCCGGTCAATGGGACCGGCCGCCGGCTACCCGGCTGGCACTTCAACAACATTCGAAAACCACCAAAAATACAGGGATGTCCCAGCCGGTCAGGGGGACCGGCCGCCGGCTACCCTGCTGGGAACACATGTCAATTGTGCAAAATAGAAAAGAAAAGGGCGGTGTCTCAGCCGGTCGGCTGACCGGCGGCCGGTCGGCCGGCTGAGACTTACATAATACCAAAAATAATTCAAAACACCCATTTCACATCAGCCATACTCCCAGCCGGTCGTCTGACCGGCGGCCGGTCGGCCGGTCGGCCGGCTGGGACTACATATACACGAAAATCATCCGTAACAACAACCAACACAAATTCTATCAACACTCATCCAATTCCAACCATATTTATTAACATCAAACCACATTAAATGCCTAATAATTATCACTAGACATTTAGTAAACATCAATTAAAGCATTAAAACACGTATTGATATCGAGTAACCCTTCACGGTTACCTTTGTGCGTCTTCAATCGTCTTCTAAGGGTTCCTTCACGAAATAGTAATCCTTGTCGGGGTCTTGAAGGTCTCCACCTACGTAAGGACACAAAAGATGAATACAATTCACCTTTGAGAAAGAAAGAAAAAATTAAAAATGAGAAAGATGGTAATTTTATTACCACACAAGGTAGAAGAGGATAAGAGAGGAAGATTATGACGAAAATAAGGAGATTTGGGGAGTAATGAATTAGTAGTGATAAACTTGAGTTGCTCCAAAACTGGTGGTTAGGGTTTTGGTGGTTTGGTAAGGAAGAAGTTGAGTGGAAGATTAAGGGAGTAAAAGAGTATATAAGGTGAGTGGAAAAATGTGGGGGAAAAGCCCAAAATGCGGCTTAAGGCGTAACCCACACGGAATTCCGAGTAGAGTCCGAATACGAACTCGGATTTGCTAAATTAGACACGAGAAACTAAGTTCTAGACTAAATCTAAAATTATGCTAACTAATATCCGGATAATATTTTTAAAATAAAATAGGGTACATTTGCGGGTGTTACAGAGGACCCTTCTATATCATATGTTGCGAGACGCAGGGCCTTTGAATTTTGTCTTCTATATTGTTATATCTTTCAAGGCCATGTTGATAAGGAGATGAGAGGGGATCCTCAAATTTTCCAGTCTGACAGGAAAACATGCATGTGACAACATACTAAAAGTTTATGGTCAGATTCAAAACGGAATTTTTTTAACCATCTAACCTTCATTTATTCCATTTTATCATATAAAAATCATAAATCATGAGAATAAGTTTACTTCACACGAAATTTTACATATAGTATATAAAATACATGTGTGATGTCGTGTAAAACTATAAAGGTCAGAAGATATGTCTAACTATTTTTAGCATTTTAAACATCATGTTACTCATTAAAATGTAATAAAAACACTAAAAATCATATTTGAGCAATATAAATTTCAATAAATAATAAAAATGACCTAAAATCATACTCCCTCCTAGTCACTCATTTTTTCCTCTTTCTCTTTTACACAAAAATTAAGGAAATGAATTTGGATCACATAAAACACACTACCCCACATACAAATGAATTTAGGCCACACAAAACATACAACCCCACATCCAAAAAGGGAAAGAGGGAAGAAAACCCGACTTACCCAATAAGGAAAGAGGGAAGAAATGACCGACTAGGAGGGAGTATTAGGACCAGAATATATTGACATGCAAATGACTTTGTGATTTTATCTTATAAAAGACAAATTACTAGTTTTCTTTAAGTTAGATTAACTTGAAAAAACTATAAATCGATTATGAATGCAACAACCGAAGCTCTTAATACCGCTTGTAAGTTTCTTAAACTCGATATTAGACATTTCAAATATCATCTAATGAATAGTTTACTCTTAAACTATGAGGATCTTATGCATGCATAACAAAAGATTAAGTAAGAACAAATTCCTTACATTGTTTATGAACAAATGGGCACAATATTTGAACTCCTTTCAAATATTGTTCTTGAGCTAGTATGAGGAGGATGATCTTCCAAGTTTCAAATTAGAAACTCTCCAATTAGTAGCACCCAAGACTACCCTTTAATCTCTACTAAATTACTTCACTAGTAGATAAGAGTAGAAGCCCTTAAAAGAAGATTAATACCACTCTACTCTAACTAATATTGTATTAATATGAGAACTAGTGTTTTATAAAACTTCCTTAAGTTTTCTAATGTAAGAATATTTGTAGAGAGATGTAGAAATTTTTGCATGTCTACTAGAAAATGAGATGGAGTGTGTATAAATAAGAGAAAACTTGTCTTCTTTTCCTCTTCACTAGCACTGGCCACATGCCCCCCATAGTGGGGGTGTGTGGTCACTTTCATTTTGTTCATAACAAGGCATAAGGTTGAGTGTTGGTAATAGTCTAGTGTATGACGATTGTGTCTAATTCTCAATTAGAATAATACACAAAAACTAATTACCCTAAAACACACTACAATAACCGGTGCACCCATATAAAATCGGTGTCCATTTTATTTTTGCATTTTGTCATTTGTCACATGTGTGACATGTGACATGTAACATGTATTGTGC
The DNA here is from genome assembly GCA_022085475.1 of Heliosperma pusillum. NCBI lineage: Eukaryota > Viridiplantae > Streptophyta > Magnoliopsida > Caryophyllales > Caryophyllaceae > Heliosperma > Heliosperma pusillum. Next base: position 7,388 of record JAIUZE010074495.1, on the reverse strand, counting down.
ATTTAACCAATTTAAATGCAATTTCATAACAAATAATTAGACTTAACATTTTCAGTCACATTTTATAATTACACGTAAATAAAATGGGTCATCTCATATTTGGTTAATATAATCTACAACTAATTGTAATTACAATCAACCAATTTTCCTTATCTCAAATGTTTCATAAACATAATGCATTCTTCGTAATATAACAATTAAATTACTAAAATGAATCTTATTTAATCATCTTACAATAAGATATAATTCTCACTTATAATATAAACTTAGTTCAATTTAAGGGATTAATTAATCTCTATCGCTATACAATTAATTAATGTACATGATTAGGGGATTGTCCTTGAGGTGTGACCTCAAGGGATCAACTGATCACCACCGACATACGACGGTATCATCAAACTCAAGTGACCCAATCGTTACCGATTAATGTTGACCAATTGACTATAATATTCATCATCTCTTTGTATTTCTATTATTGAGATTTAATTATGTGATCGCACTATTGTTGAGGACACTCACTCCAACTAAGCCCCCAGCTTATTCGAGGTGTTTGAATTGAATTAATTTGAGAAGTGACAGATGATCGTCAATTAAAGTGTTTTTGACTTGATTTGATTTGAAAAGTGACGAGCTGTGACAACCCTCGCGAATGCGGAAATAAAATATACAAGCATGTGATATAATTAGCGGAAATACGGTATTTTAAAAACTTTTATACATGCAAGATAGAAATACGAGGAGTGTCAAATATTACAAACCAAATAAAAATACCACAAGAGACGTAGTCTCTCAAAGTGTTAACAAAAGACAAGGTTATTAGCAACTAGCTAAAATCGTCTAGAGGTGTTTTATCCAGGGACAACGCCCGCTAGCTCACACCCGAAACCAAAATATCAAGCAAAAAGCCATCCAATCAAGCAACCTGTTCATCCATGAAAAACATGAACGCCACAGTCAGTGGGGAGTAACTCCGGGTTCTCCCAGCCATATCACATTAAACGTACATAGAAGGAAATACAAAAGTAAAATCATGCATATATGAATATACATGTGAGATACGATAAGGATAAATAGGCAATTCGATAAATAATGATAAGAGCATATGGAATACAAATCCGAATTCATCATGTTATTCAAAGACTCGGGGAAGACACTCTTAGGCAACCGAATACGCTCACTAGGGCTTGCATCTCACCGTTAGCGGTATAAGTTTGATAAGATTGAGACTCGACAAACAAACCATGCCAAGTCATGCAATGACCATGAATAATCAATCATGTAATCACGCATCCACGCATAACAATACAATGACGACCTCTCTCACGGTAAATGAAACGCACTAGCACCATGTACATGGCAAGTATGATTAACAGGCATCCACGGGAGAAAAACATTCCCTGAACGCATATACGATTCAATCCATTTCGTATATGTAGACTAATTTCCTCCTAGTAGGAACGACGATAATAATACGGTTCCTAATCTAAATCTGGCCAGACTCCCAGAATCGCATTTTCCGGTTCGACAAGCGATGACATTTCGCATCCAAGACTCGGTCAATCAAATGACGCCGAGTACCCCAAATTCGGTAGCTAAAATTCACGAAAGAGGCGGAAAAGAGCTCGAGCCACATAACAAGTGGTACGCTACATGCAAATAACACCACCTCGCAAGTACACAACATTTGACGGCCGGGTCGATCAACGCAAAGCGTTCGCCTCCCAACAACGTCGTCGTATGCCCACTAACACATGCAAGTAAGCAGTAGGATACCTCCCCGTTCCGACATTCCAGCCTTACGAACGTGGAGGTAGCCAAAGGAATGAGAGTACACAGCACACACCAAAATGTGCTCAAACACCGTAACATTTTAAAAACCGACTCAAAGTGGGACATATCAAAAACCGTCACAAAACATGAGAATAGGGAATTATATAAACTTAACTATGATAAAAATGAATCAATACATGATACATAAGCATTAGAAAAAGTTTATGAAGCATAATGAATAAAAACATAGATCACCTCTCCAAAACAACGTTGCTTGGAAACCAACGAAAACAAGGGTCCACTTCAAACGGTCATAACTAGAGTTCTAGACATGCAAATGCAGAAATTCCAAATGGAGGTGATAGCTTATCCTCTTACGGTTCCAACGAGATGTCACAAGCCCAAAACAAGCAAGTAACGAAGGAGATATGATTATTTTACGAAAAGGGGTCAGTGCAGGAAAATTACTGTCGGCAGCGAGTGACGCTGCCTGTGTCACCACGACGCAGCTTGCGTCCTACACGGGATTCAGGCACAATCAAAACCAACATGTTATCAACAACCAAAAATCCTCATTTATCATAACAAACCATCAATTCACATATCAATTAACCACTAACAACAACCAACAACAACCAACAACAACAACACAAGTCCTAAGCATACTAACCATAATCTAAATACGATTACTAGCCTAGAAAACACATAAAACACGTAAATGATATCGAGTAACCCTTCACCGTTACATTTTCGCGTCTTTAAACGGTTTCTAAACCTTCCTAATCTCCACCTACATACAATTAGATAATAAAAGATTAATATCATTCACCTTGAGAAAGACGGATAATTTAAAAAGCGAGAAAGACGGTAATTTTATTACCAATACGGATAGAGGAAGCTAAGAGGGGAAGAATAAGACGAACTTACGTGAATTTGAGCAAAAAACGAATGAGATATGATGATTCATAGACGGATTAAAAATGGAGGCTAGGTTTCTTTGGTTTCTTGGTGAGGAAGAAAGAAGATGTTGAGTTGTGAGGGAAATTAGGTTATGAGGGGAGTATATGTAGGAGTAAGTGGAAAAAGTCAAGGGAAAAGTCAAAGTCGCCTTAAGACGGGATTCACATGGAATCTCGCGGAAATTCCAAATACGAACTCGGAAATTCTAAATTCGACTCGGAAAATAAAATTCTAAATTAAAACTTAATTTCTCTGAAAAGTATCCGTAAAATATTTTCACTATAAAAATAGGGTACATTTGCGGGTGTTACAATCACCCCACCTTTTAAAAAGTTTCGTCCTCGAAACTTGAGAGTAGAAAACAAAAGCATCAAGGACAGGAATCGGTTTTCAAAATTAATACGAAAACTTTATAATGAAAAACATTTATGAAATGATGTACTTCTCGAAAACGGTTTAAGTAAACAGTTCATAAGTGAAAAACTTTATTTACGAATCTCAAGAGTGCCCGTCGCGAACGAGAACTCAAATTATCCAAATCAAATTAAAGTCGAAATAGTGAAATCGACAATCAAACAAACGTTAGTAAGTGTAGGACTAGTTATCAGACGTCTCCAATAACAAGTGCTAACATCCAACCAAACGCAAAATCCAAATATAAAAGCAAAAGAAATCCATTTTCTCCAAAAAGAGGGTACACAAACCATCTTTAGACTTCTTTGAAACGTTAAATTAGAAATATAATATGAAAATTCGAAGGTTTTCTCAAAGATAAAATCAAATAACAAGACATTACACGTACATAGAGCGACTCGAACATCAAGTTCACCAATCACGATAACAAAATATATACAAAACACGCAAAAACAAAACAAATCGAATTCTTAGGGATAGGAAGATTAAGATAAAGTCGGCAGGAAGATCTACAAGAATTCGACATTACTAACTCTACTAATAAACCAAATCCTCAAGAGAATGCAATTTACCCAATTTGCAACTCATCATTTTCAATCATCAGAAATCCTACAAAAATATTTCAAAATTCTGAAACTTCGAGTAACAAATCCCAATTATTCGAATCCAATTAGAATCTACTAAGGTCCATCGGCACGGTAGACTCCACAACTAACAATCCAAATGAAAGATTTATTACGCACTCTAATCTTCTTAGTTTCATCAAAACTCTTACTAGAAACTACCAACAAAATATTTATCTATGGAAACATGATCGCTAACAACCACAAAGTAAAGGACTTACCATGAAATCCTTTAATCCAATTTACTTCAAACTCATTATCCTAAATTTGCAATGAACTTTCTCATCTTCGAAAGTCAAAACACAGTCAAAGCAACAAACATAATTATCTAAGATTCAACTAGCCTCATCCAAAGTCTCACGACAAGGGAAAATCCACAATCCATTATCGCTTATAAGAATTCTTTAATACGCCCTAATATCCTTAATTCGATCATTACTACGCTTGAAGCCTCAAATATAGATAGTCACATTAGCAAACTATGGTTCCTTAAGAATAAAAGAGAATTACTAATTCCAAACCACAAATGACCAAACGCTTGGAAATCAAACAACTATTCAAATCATTTAGATCATCTAAAACTCAAAATGAATCGATTTTCATTTATGTCATATACTCCTCAAACTTTGGCTACCGGCGTAATTACCCTAAAGCAAAGTCTCTTTTAGAATCCACCAATTAGAGACATATAATTCCCAAATGATATCCTAAGCAACCGCTATAATACCCATCAACAACGAACTATCATCACGATCAACTCGATTCCCAAAGTAGCACTACAATAGCAAGCTCAATAAATGAAGCCATCAAGAGAGTACAATACCGCCAACAGATTGATCATAAGGTTTAAATCCAATCCTATTTATGGTCAAAATCAACACGAAGCTAACTAACAACCTAATCATCTCACTAGAAGAAAGACAATGACACCATGACATTGGAAACGATGGGAGATTTCGAGGGAAACACGAACGCGATAAGATCGGATGAAAATTAGAGGAACGCTAGAGAGGGAGCCAAAAGCTAGATATTGGATAGATATAGCTATGAAGATAGCCAAGCAAAGGAAAATATAAGAGAAAACAATTTCCTAGGAATCGGGCTTAGTAGGAACATGCATGGAAGGAAATGGAAAGTGATAATGGCACGAGAAAAAGGTTTAAGGTTTAATCCACAAAATTCCCTTTTTAAACTCAGGGCGATAGCAAAGCAAATCATCTCAATAACAAAGGTCTCTTACAAGGGACCCTCGTACGACAAATCATCGGAGTAAGGTACACCTAGATTTAACAAATCGATCACAACCCAATTCATCCATACTTTCATATCACACGGATTCCCAAATGCGGAATTGCAATTCAAGCATAATAACATTCTCTCAACTCCATAATTTGACACATTCCCAAAGGTTTCAAAAACCGAAGAACCAATAAGGAATTCTCCATACTAATCTCTTTTCAACTCCTACGGCCACAAGGTAGAACACCGAACAAAACGTCATTATCAACATCATATAGCCCACGAGTTCATTATTAACAAAGTACGAACCTCAAGTCAAACATCATCATTAACGTCCCAAGGTATTTCCATCATAGCTCACATCATCAAATCTCGCTCATATCTATAATCTTCAAGTAATATGGTTCAACTTACAACGAAACCTTACTACTTCAAACGAGTCTCCGATACCATAAGATAAGATCATATCTTTAAATCCAAGAACTATAGCCAAATGCTTTTTCACCAAGCCTATACTCTAACACATAAACTAGAATCCACAAGAAGTCACTTAGTCTCCAAAGCATTTTACAACTCAAGGCATCATTCAAACTCCTAAATTCAAAAGATTAAATCGCTAATGGGTTAAGAAGGCTTAGCCAACTCATTCAACCTTACACCATCAAATATCATGAACTATCCACACATTAGTCATGACAAGCATCAAGCATTAAAATCATCAAACTTATCTTACTACCTTTCCTTAGAGATACAACCAATCACCACTATAGGGTGAATTTAGATTTACACCATTTTCCTCAAATCACAAATTCATTCTAACCAACACTAATATTCCACAAAGTTCAAAGTTCTTCCGATCAAGTACAATATACCACAAACAAATGGGTATGGCATCCACAAAAATGTTACATGAGTAAGGTAAGGATACCAAGATGATAAGGAGGAGGGAAGTAACAAGAGTAATCTCCAAGGGGAGAAGACGCTAGATGATAAACAAGCACTTAGATAGAAGGAAGAGAGCATAATACATTAAGGACGAGAGAATTCATAGATGAGGAAGAAATACACTTCAATTAGGCTTGTCAATCTTCAAATCTTAGGTAGAGAATATTCCTTCTAGGTAACACAATGATCCACCTTAAGACGGTAGATATAAATAAAGATAACATCACTCAAAACAATCAACAAACAAGTTAGAACCTAACAAACATCAAGTACACCAAGACTACCACCTTAGGTCCTTAAGTCTACCCATCTCTCATTTATTATTCAAGGTCAAGTAATTTAAGTTTAGGGTTCACGTGTGTGCGTCGGGAGCGTTTAAGCTCTGATACCAACTGTGACAACCCTCGCGAATGCGGAAATATAAAACATACAAGCATGTGAATTATATAGCGGAAATATGAAGTTCTTAAAACTTTTATACATGCGAGAAGAAGTATACGAGGAGTGTCAAATATTATAAACCAAAGTACGAAATAAACTACAACAAGAGACGAAGTCTCTCCAAATGTTAACAAAGTAAAAGTGTTTAGCAAACAAGCTAAAATCGTCTAGAGGTGTTTCACCCAGGGACTACGCCCGCTAGCTCACACCCGAACCCAAAATATCATAGCAAAAAGCCATCCAAATCAAGCAACCTGTTCAACCATGAAAAACATGAACGCCACAGTCAGTGGGGAGTAACTCCGGGTTCTCCCAGCCATATCACATCAAACGTACATAGAAGGAAATACCAAAGTAGAAGCATGCATATATAGATATACATGTGAGATACGATAAGAATAGATAGGCAATTCAATACATAATGATAAGAGCATATAGAATACAAATCCGAATCCATTATGTGATACAAAGACTCGGGGAAGACACTCTTAGGCAACCGAATACGCTCACTAGGGCTTACATCTCACCGTTAGCGGTATAAGTTTGATAAGATTGAGACTCGACAAAGAAACCATGCCAAGTCATGCAATGACCATGAATAATCAATCATGCAATCACGCATCCACACATAACAATACAATGACGACCTCTCTCACGGTAAATGAAACGCACTAGCATCGTGTACATGGCAAGTATGATTAACAGGCATCCACGGGAGAAAAACATTCCCTGAACGCATATACAATTCAATCCATTTCGTATATGTAGACTATTTTCCTCCTGGTAGGAACGACGATAATAATACGGTTCCTAATCTAAATCTGGCCAGACTCCCAGAATCGCATTTTCCGGTTCGACAAGCGATGACATTTCGTATCCAAGACTCGGTCAATCAAATGACGCCGAGTACCCCAAATTTGGTAGCTAAAATTTACGAAAGAGGCGGAAAAGAGCTCGAGCCACATAACAAGCGGTACGCTACATGAAAATAACACC
>JAIUZE010074493.1:0-32519 GCA_022085475.1 Heliosperma pusillum | reverse complement strand
GTATATGACTAAAAGGTTAGTCAATGTAATGATGATACGATTATTTAATAACGATTAAATAATATTAGCTGAGACGAATTAAATGTAATTCGTAATTGAATATAAACCGTTATATTTAATCAATGTATATAATATAAGCTTAAACGAATTAAAATGTTAATTCGTAATTAAACATAATATGTCATATTTAATTACCAAATTATAAATATACGGATATTTATAGTTGACGCATATATTATATTACATGCTAATATAACCGAAAAAGGAAGGAGAAAATAGTCTTTTTATACTCCTAATTTTCGGCCAATAAGAAAAATAATAAGAGAAAATATCTCCTATTATTCTTTTATGGTAACTAGGTCAAAAACCCTAACAACAAGAGTAGTAAAAAGAGGAGAGACTCCTCCTTCTACTACTGGAGGGGGAACGGCCGAAATAGAGGAGAAGAGAAACAAGTTTTTTTCTCTCTTGAATTCTCTCTATCATTCATCATCATATAAAAAGAAAAATTAGCAGTAAATTTTCTCTAAAATTCTGGCACAAGCAAGGCATATCTCGGAGCATCTTGTGTGCTATTGTTCATAGGCCAAATTTTCTAGGACCAAAGGTTAATTCTAGATTCATTATAATTTTATATTATGCAATTCATTTATGACTCGTAATTCATATACTATAGTTTCGTTATAATCCGTAAATTAATGATGAAATATACCGATATTTCCTACACGAAAGGCTAACTGATGATCCCGAGTTTCCCGAGTTTGTTGAGTTGGAAGCAAACAAGTTGAATGTTGGGTCTACAGATAATGAAGAAAAATATGATGAATCAAATGCTTTTGAAGATGATAATATTAATTTGGATGACCTTGACAACATGTATGAGAAGTTGTGTGAGTCTGAAGCGCCTCTGTACCATGGTTGTAAGTACAAAAAAATGTCGGCTGTGTTGAAGTTGTATAATATCAAGGGGGCAAATGGGGTGAGTGATACGTGTTTCACTAGTTTATTAGCCTTGATAAACGACATGCTTCCAGATGGTAATGTTCTTCCCGTTAAGACATATGAGGCTAAAAAACTAATTAGAGGAGTGGGTATGAAATATGAGAAAATACATGCATGTCCAAATGACTGTGTATTGTATCGAAAATTATATCAAAACTTAACCAATTGTCCGGTTTGTTTTGTGTGGCGTTATAAGGATAAGGATGGGATCCCGGCTAAGGTGTTGTGGTATTTTCAAGTGATACCAAGATTCATAAGGATGTTTGCGAATATCAATGATTCAAAAATGTTAACTTGGCATGAAACTGGAAGAATAAATGATGGGAAGCTAAGACACCCGCCAGATGGTATGCAATGGAAATCGTTGACGCTAAGTATCCCGAGTTCGGCAATGAACCTAGAAACTTACGTCTAGCGCTGTCCACTGATGGAATGAACCCACATGGAAACATGAGTACCCAACATAGTACTTGGCCAGTAGTGTTGGCAATATATAACTTACCTCCATATGTGTGCATGAAAAGAAAGTATTTGATGTTGTCGTTGTTAATTTCCGGCCCTAAACAACCTGGAAATAATATAGACGTCTATTTGGAACCTCTTTTAGATGATTTGCGAATTTTGTGGGATAGTGGGATAGAAGTATTTGATGCATATAAGAATGAAACTTTCAATTTGAGAGCGATGTTATTGTGTACAATATCCGACTATCCGGCTTATGGCGACCTTTCTGGGCATACTGTGCATGGGAAAGAGGCTTGTCCATTGTGTGGGGAGGATATCGAGTCTGAGTACTTGAAGTGTTCTCATAAGTATGTGTATTTGGGAAATAGGAGGGGCTTGGATCCTGACCATTGTTATCGCAAGCAGCAGAAAGCATTTAATGAACGTCAAGAACTTCGTCAACCTCCTAGAATTTTGAGTGGGCATGAAGTTTATCAGAAAGTAAAGTATATTGATATAAAATATGGGAAGAAGAACGACTTTAATAAATTGTCTACTCGTGGGTATAAGAAAATATCCATATTTTTTTGATAAACTTCCATATTGGCCTGACCTGGAGGTCAGGCATTGCCTCGATTTCATGCACATTGAGAAAAAATGTATGTGATAATATTATTGCAGTATACAGTCTCCATGTTTCCTAGTTGCGGCGTTATCCTTTGTTTTACCGGGAACATTCAGGAGGGTATTGATAATATTATCCCATACATTTTTCTCAATGTGCATGAAATCGAGGCAATGCCTGACCTCCAGGTCAGGCCAATATGGAAGTTTATCAAAAAATATGGATATTTTCTTATACCCACGAGTAGACAATTTATTAGAGTCGTTCTTCTTCCCATATTTTATATCAATATACTTTACTTTCTGATAAACTTCATGCCCACTCAAAATTCTAGGAGGTTGACGAAGTTCTTGACGTCCATTAAATGCTTTCTGCTGCTTGCGATAACAATGGTCAGGATCCAAGCCCCTCCTATTTCCCAAATACACATACTTATGAGAAAACTTCAAGTATTCAGACTCGATATCCTCCCACACAATGGACAAGCCTCTTTCCCATGCACAGTATGCCCACAAAGGTCGCCATAAGCCGGATAGTCGGATATTGTACACAATAACATCGCTCTCAAATTGAAAGTTTCATTCTTATATGCATCAAATACTTCTATCCCACTATCCCAAAAAATTCGCAAAACATCTAAAAGAGGTTCCAAATAGACATCTATATGATTTCCAGGTTGTTTAGGGCCGGAAATTAACGACAACATCAAATACTTTCTTTTCATGCACACATATGGAGGTAAGTTATATATTGCCAACACTACTGGCCAAGTACTATGTTGGGTACTCATGTTTCCATGTGGGTTCATTCCATCAGTGGACAGTGCTAGACGTAAGTTTCTAGGTTCATTGCCGAACTCGGGATACTTAGCGTCAACGATTTACATTGCATACCATCTGGCGGGTGTCTTAGCTTCCCATCATTTATTCTTCCAGTTTCATGCCAAGTTAACATTTTTGAATCATTGATATTCGCAAACATCCTTATGAATCTTGGTATCACTGGAAAATACCACAACACCTTAGCCGGGATCCCTTCCTTATCCTTATAACACCACACAAAACAAACCAGACAATTGGTTAAGTTTTGATATAATTTTCGATACAATACACAGTCATTTGGACATGCATGTATTTTCTCATATTTCATACCCACTCCTCTAATTAGTTTTTTTAGCCTCATATGTCTTAACGGGAAGAACATTACCATCTGGAAGCATGTCGTTTATCAAGGCTAATAAACTAGTGAAACACGTGTCACTCACCCCATTTGCCCCCTTGATATTATACAACTTCAACACAGACGACATTTTTTTGTACTTACAACCATGGTACAGAGGCGCTTCAGACTCACACAACTTCTCATACATGTTGTCAAGGTCATCCAAATTAATATTGTCATCTTCAAAAGCATTTGATTCATCATATTTTTCTTCATTATCTGTAGACCCAACATTCAACTTAGCTGCTTCCAACTCAACAAACTCGGCAAACTCGGGATCATCAATTAGCCTTTCGTGTAGGAAATATCGGTATATTTCGTCATTAATTTACGGATTATAACGAAACTATAGTATATGAATTACGAGTCATAAATGAATTGCATAATATAAAATTATAATGAATCTAGAATTAACCTTTGGTCATAGCAAATTTGGCCTATGAACAATATCGAAATCGATATTCTCCTAATCGTTGCACCCAAGATGCTCCGAGATATTCCTTGCTTGTGCTAGAATATTAGAGAAAAGTTACTGCTAATTTTTCTTTTTGTGTGATGATGAATGATAGAGAGAATTCAAGAGAAAAAAAAACTTGTTTCTCTTCTCCTCTATTTCAGCCGTTCCCCCTCCAGTAGTAGAAGGAGGAGTCTCTCCTCTTTTTACTACTCTTGTTGTTAGGGTTTTTGACCTAGTTACCATAAAAGAATAATAGGAGATATTTTCTCTTATTATTTTTCTTATTGGCCGAAAATTAGTAGTATAAAAAGACTATTTTCTCCTTCCTTTTTCGGTTATATTAGCATGTAATATAATATATACGTCAACTATAAATATCCTTATATTTATAATTTGGTAATTAAATATAACATATTATGTTTAATTACGAATTAACATTTTAATTCGTTTAAGCTTATATTATATACATTAATTAAATATAACGGTTTATATTCAATTACGAATTACATTTAACTCGTCTAAGCTAATATTATTTAATCGTTATTAAATAATCGTATCATCATTACATTGACTAACCTTTTAGTCATATACATCGACTAACCTTTTAGTCATATAATAAGGCATCAATATGATTATATTATTCATATAATCACATCTCTCAGACACATCCTTTAGGTGTGACTTTTAGGACCAGTTGATCACCGCCATTAAAATGACAATAACGTCAAACTCTAGCAAGCCAACCGTTATCGATAAACGTTAATCAACAGATAAGAATACAAAGTATACCCTGTGAACCTGTAAGAGATTTATTCATGTTATCACACTAACTGTGGAGGACACTAGCTCCAACAATCTCCCACTTGTCCTTACAAGTGTATGTGCGATAACCCGATTCTCATATCCATAAATTTCACCCACTCAATGTAAAACAATTTGCAAAGTCCGTATTTACAAATGTCGCATTTTACAAGCGATCATTATCAAGAGTGGTTTTCCCGACTAGAGAGTAACTCAACTGATAAACTTATCATTATTCGAGCATGGCCATGCATTTCAGTTACAACTCCTCGAGTGGCCCTGAGAAATAACAAAAACCTGATAAAGGTTGGATATTTTCCTCAACTCGAATCCTGCAGATACAAGCACAGTATGAAATGACCCAGTAAAAATCTACTTAGCCTCCTGTTACGGTTGACCATGACAAAGAAACCAAAGTCACCCAAAAACTGCCTTAATCTCAAGAGACAATCGATAGTCAAAAGAATCGACTCTTAGGAACACTATGGACGTCCAATCCACGACCTGGCACCGAATGTTCAGAAACATTTAGGACTCCATATCGTTGTCACGATGTCCTACGAGGTATCTTTATAACTCGTATCTGTGATCGATCAGTCAACCGTTTGACTCTTGGCGTGTTGAACCCACCATCAATCAACTTCACAGTATAATTGCCAGAGTTATCAGCTCATGTAGGCGATTACGGACCAAAAAAATTATAATGTAATTCAGTTCACTTTGTGGCGTTCAATGTTGTCGTACAATCCACATGAAAAATAAAATATGAAACAATACGATGATGTTATAAATAGTGGATGAAAAAGATACATTTATCTAATCCACATAAAACAGCTACTACAACTCAGGAAGACGTTTAATTCCCATGGAAATAACGTGCCCTTCATGCTTATCATATTTTAACGGTTTAGTGAGAGGGTCCGCGATGTTGTCATCCGAAGCAATCTTGTCAATCACTATCTCCTTTTGCTCCATGTAATCTCGGATCATGTGAGCCTTCCGAAGTACATGTCTAGACTTGTTGCTGGACTTACGCTCCTTAGCCTGGAAGATGGCACCTCTATTATCACAATAGATGGTGATAGGGTCATTCGAACTAGGAACTAGGGTTATTCCTTGTAAGAACTGACGCATCCATATAGCTTCCTTTGCAGCTTCTGAAGCGGCATAGTACTCGGACTCAGTTGTAGAATCTGCTATAACACTCTGTTTGGAGCTTTTCCAACTGACCGCAGCGCCACTAAGAGTAAAGACGAATCCAGACTGAGATTTCGAGTCATCTCGATCTGTTTGGAAGCTAGCATCTGCGTAACCGATTGCGCATAGCTCAGTGTCTCCTCCATAAGTCAATACCCAATCCTTAGTCCTTCGTAAGTACTTAAGGATGTTTTTGACAACCATCTAGTGTGTTTTACCTGGATTGCCTTGGTACCGACTCGTCATACTCAATGCATATGCCACGTCCGGACGTGTGCATATCATGGCATACATGATCGATCCTATAGCTGATGCATAAGGAACACGACTCATGCGCTCGACCTCTTCCGATGTCTTGGGTGCCTGAGCTTTACTCAAATGCATCCCAGAAATCATTGGAAGGTTCCCCTTCTTGGAGTTGGTCATGCTGAACCTCTCAAGAATCTTATCTATATAAGACTTCTGACTGAGTGATAACATCCGTCGTGATCTATCTCTATAGATACGGATCCCCAATATGCGTTGTGCCTCACCCAGATCTTTCATCTGGAAATGGTTCTTTAACCATACTTTTACCGAAGATAAGAGAGGGATGTCATTCCCAATCAAGAGTATGTCATCAACATACAATATTAAGAAGACAATATTACTCCCACTCGACTTGACATACAAGCATGGTTCCTCGACCGATCGAGTGAAACCATTCTCTTTTATCACCTGGTCGAAACGATGATTCCAACTCTGAGAAGCTTGCTTAAGTCCATAAATGGAACGCTTAAGCTTGCAAACTTTCTTAGGATTTTTAGTATCAATGAAACCTTCGGGTTGTACCATGTACAATTCCTCCTCCAAAAAACCGTTTAAGAAGGCGGTTTTCACATCCATCTGCCAAATTTCATAGTCATGAAAAGCGGCAATCGCTAAGATTATCCGAATGGAACGCAGCATAACTACGGGTGCAAAAATTTCATCATAATGCAATCCTTGCACTTGAGTGAAACCTTTTGCCACTAGTCGTGCCTTATAGGTGTTTGGTTGTCCTTCTATGGAATGCTTTATCTTATAAAGCCATTTGCACTGAAGAGGCCGTACCTTATCAGGAAAATCAACAAGATCCCATACGTCATTCTCATACATGGAGTCCATCTCGGATTGAATGGCTTCAAGCCATAGCCTAGAGTCGGAACAGGTCATGGCACCTTTATAGGTAGCGGGTTCGTTACTCTCTAGGAGTAAAACATTATCTCTCTCATTCTCCTCGACCATACCAATGTATCTGTCTGGAGGAATGAAGACTCTACCCGATCTTCTAGGTTCCATAGGGATGTTAACCGTAGCAGAAGTTGAAGGAACCTCTTCCCCTATTGGTTGCTCGGTTGTTGGTTCTTGAATCTCCGACAGATCGAAGGTTCCATTACTTGAATTATTCTCGAGAAACTCTTTCTCTAAGAACTTCGCACTAGCCGCAACAAAAACTCGTTGTTCGGTAGGCGAATAGAAGTAATGACCAAACATTCCTTTTGGATAACCAATAAAGTATGTCTTGACCGATTCCGGGCCGAGCTTATCCTCGTGTCTCCACTTGACATAAGCCTCGCATCCCCAAACCCGAATAAAGGACAAGTTAGGGACCGTTCTCTTCCATAACTCATATGGAGTCTTGTCTACAGCTTTAGACGGACTTCAGTTAAGTATTAGAGTAGCTGACAAAAGAGCATAACCCCATAATGAATCAGGTATTACCCTGTGACTCATCATGGATCGAACCATATCAAGTAATGTTCGATTTCTCCGTTCGGACACACCATTTAATTGAGGTTTTCCAGGTGGAGTTAACTGTAATACTACACCACAGTCTTTAAGGTGTTGATCAAACTCATTTGAAAGATATTCGCCACCACGATCCGAACGAAGTGCTTTAATCTTTCTTCCCAGTTGGTTTTCAACCTTATTCTGGTATTCCTTGAACTTTTCAAAGGACTCACTTTTATGCTTCATTAAGTAGACATATCCGTATCTACTTAAATCATCCGTGAAAGTGATAAAATATCAATAGCCGTCTCTTGCGTTTATTGACATAGGTCCACATACATCAGTATGTATGAGTCCTAATAGGTCACTAGCGCGCATTCCAACACCTTTGAAGGAAATTTGAGTCATTTTACCGATAAGACATGATTCACACGTGCCAAATGATTCATAATCAAATGGGGAGATAGTCCCATTGTCAATGAGCTTCTTTACACGTTTCTCATTTATGTGTCCCATACGACAGTGCCATAGATAATTTTGATCTTTGTCACCAACCTTTAATTTCTTATTATTCACATTCAATATGTCTGTGGTTTGATCTAAGATATACATTCCATTCATGGAAACTGCTTTGCCATAAATCATTTCATTAAAAGAGAAAATACAGCTATTGTCTTTTATTGAAAATGAAAAACCGTCTTTATCTAGTACAGAAACATAAATAATGTTCTTAGATAAACTGGGTACATAGCAACAGTTATATAAATATAACTCAAAACCACTCGGGAGTTGGATTACATATGTTCCCACTGAAACTGCAGCAACTCTTGCTCCATTCCCCACTCGCAGGTCCACATCACCCTTTGCGAGAGGTGTGATGTTTCTTAGGCCCTGCAAATGATTACACAGATGAGAACCACAACCAGTATCAAGTACCGAAGTTCCGAAACTTGCATGGTTAATCTCAATCATATGAATAAAAGATGACATACTAACAGGAGTGACGCGGCCTGCTTTTATGTCCTCACGGTACACGGGACATTTCCTCCTCCAATGCCCAGTCTTGTGGCAATGGTGGCACTCCATGTTACTGTCCTTTCTCTTTGCCTTGCCTTGTGAGCCACTGGTCTCACCAGGCCCACTCTTGCCGTTTCCTGACTTTTTAAACTTTGGCTTTCCTACAGCTAGGTCGCCATGAGCCTTGCCCTTACCTTTTCCCTTGTTTGAAAAGAGGAGAACTTCTAGCTTCATGCTCCCACTCAATTTTGCAATCAAGTGCCTCCAGTTTCTCGACATTCTCAATCATATCAAGAATGTGTGGGCTAACCGGTTGGCCCTTCTAGAGTTTCGCCTCAAAGAAGCGACATGTATGCTCATAAGTAACGATCCTCGGTGCTTTTGAGAATTCGTTAGTGAGCGTGGTGAAAATATTGTTTGCACCTTGGGCGATGAAGCGTCTTTGCAAATTGCTTTCCATTGCAAAGATGAGTACGTTCTATATCGCACCCGCTTCCATAACGAAGTCACTATATTCAAGTGTCTCGTTAGCTCTCGCATTGGGGCCTGGGTTTGGCGGTATTGGCTCAGTTAAATACTTGAGCTTACCGTCAGCAATGGCAGCATTCCGTAATGCCGCCTCCCAGTCCGCAAAGTTGGACCCGTCATTCTTCAGTCGCGTGGACTGATTCATGTGGTCCATAAAAGCTTTAAGCCAGGATTCGCGCGCGAGCGTGGCACTTGGCATGGGGATATCAGTATTTCCAGCCATTTGTTATATGCAGTATTATCAATATGAACGAGTTATACACTAAAAAAAGAAGAAAAACATAATAAGCATACTCATCGATTTGAATTTAAGTCTAGTGCAAAATTTGTTTTAACCCAAAGACTCGAGCATTTATACAATTGACCTCCCTCAAGAATTATATAAATGATCCCAAGACTCAATTATCTGTAAATTGATAAGCCAACCTCTTGGCTAATTCTACCTTTAGAATTCTTGGTCGATAAATTTCAGTAAATTCTATCTTTAGTCCATCGTAATCACGAGAAACTCTTCGGACTATAATGTTGAGATAAAATTGGTCAACACACACTACTTACCCAACGTAGAAGGGGTCATATGGAAAGTAAGGTCCTATATGCCTACCGACGAAGAAGGGATTCATAGTAGTTTGGCCTATAAAGACTAGTCTCAATTTTAGGTTTAGAGGAAGATCCCATCAATTTTATTTTAATTCAATTTTAAGTGAACTAATATCTAGCATGCGAGAATGAATAAACTAGAATGATGGCTTAAATTCGAGGGACATCTTTATGTCCATGATAACTATCATTCAAACTATATGAGTCAATTTTCATGCATTTTAGTAGTAGGTGGTTTGGTTTAGGCGGAAAATGATGCACTAACTATCATGTGATGAAAAAGCAACAAGAACGGAAAAAAAAACATAAAAATATTACAAAGTCCTAGTGTGGCCTATCTACCAAAATGAACAAAATACAACTTTGGAATCCAACCCATTTGGACCCGAGAAGCTTGTCTTGATGTTCCATCTTGGTCCATGTAGCGGGAGTGAGCAATCTGATCTCCATCTTTAGTCTTCTCAAAATACATTTAATAAATTACAAAATATTAACCTATTTACATTCTAATTTAAAAACATAATTTAATGAAAAATAAAATGGAGATTCGAGATCTCAAAATTACATCAAAGATCATGTTTCCATCATTACGAAAACATGACCAACTAAGGCCACACTAGGTAATACAAATTACAACCGATTGCAAAAATACGTAAATTAAATCATTAAACCATTCATTCAACAAGATAAAATGCATCAACTATAAATTAATCATTCAAGACATAATTCTTTAATTATGAAGAGTAATTTATCCAAACCACCTTTTAAAATGATCAAAATTATGTGACAATTCCTTAATTAATCACAATAACCCCAACCAAACATAATCCAATATTAATTCATATTCTTTAACATGAATTAATACAACATTATTTTAAACCTCTTTAAAATAATTGGGTATCCAATTATTGTGAACTTCTTCACAACAATAAACGAAACATTATCAATATAATGAAGAAAAAAACTTTCGATCAAAACTAAAAAAAACCGAAACTTTTTTTTCTTTAAAAAAATTTGATGTTACTAATATTTTCAAGATCATTACAAAATATCAACATCTAATCATTATTAAACATCGATACAAACTAGATGATTCAATTTAACAATTTAAAATGAATATCTAAATCAATGAATACCAAAAATATATGGCGATGAACATACAAATCGATTTGCATTTCCATTTTAATTTAATCCTTATTAAATTAAAACAATTACTAATTCATCATGTTATCGTCTTAACTATTTAAAACAACAATTATAATGAATCAAAATGGAAAAACAAGGCAATTTTTTTTTTTTCTTTATCACGGACTTCATCAATTTCTAATCTTATATTTCATCAACTATGAAAAAAAAAAAAAATTTTAATTTTATATTTCATCAATTATGAAAAACATATAAAATAATTTCGTAGCCCTTGGCTCTGATACCACTTGTAGGAAATATCGGTATATTTCGTCATTATTTTACGGATTATAACGAAACTATAGTATATGAATTACGAGTCATAAATGAAATTGCATAATATAAAATTATAGGAATTTAGATTTAGCCTTTGGTCCTAGCAAATTTGGCCTATGAACAATATCGAAATCGATATTCTCTTAATTGTTGCACCCTAGATGCTCCAAGATATGCCTTGCTTGTGCTAGAATTTTAGAGAAAAGTTACTGCTAATTTTTCTTTTTCTTTTGTGATGATGAATGATAGAGAGAATTAGAGAGAAAAATCAGAATTTTTCCTTTGTTGCTCTTCTCCTATTTCGGCCGTGACACCCTAGGGTAGTAGAAGGAGGAGTCTCTCCTCTTTTTACTACTCTTGTTCTTAGGGTTTTGACCTAGTTACCATAAAAGAATAATAGGAGATATTTTCTCTTATTTTAGTCTCTTATGGACCGAAAAATAAGAGAGAAAAAGACTATTTTTTTCTTTCCTTTTTCGATTATATTAGCATGTAATATAATATATACGTCAACTATAAATATCTGTATATTTATAATTTGCTAATTAAATATAACATATTATGTTTAATTACGAATTAACATTTTAATTCGTTTAAGCTTATATTATATACATTGATTAAATATAACGGTTTATATTCAATTACAAATTACATTTAATTCGTCTAAGCTAATATTATTTAATCGTTATTAAATAATCGTATCATCATTACATTGACTAACCTTTTAGTCATATACATCGACTAACCTTTTAGTCATATAATAAGGCATCAATATGATTATATTATTCATATAATCACATCTCTCAGACACATCCTTTAGGTGTGACTTTTAGGGACCAGTTGATCACCGCCATTAAAATGACAATAACGTCAAACTCCTAGCAAGCCAACCGTTATCGATAAACGTTAATCAACTGATAAGAATACTAAGTATACCCTGTGAACCTGTAAGAGATTTATTCATGTTATCACACTAACTGTGGAAGACACTAGCTCCAACTATGGTACCATTTTATATTGTCATTTAAAATTCACATGTTATTGTTTTAAACAAAATGTTGATTCTACATTTTTTGCGTGCAGGTTCACTTATTGGCCTCCGTGATACTAAAAATGAATTCTGGAGGCAAGCCTTCCGAAGAAGAATTGAAGATGATGGAGGATGTCATTAAAAAGGGTGAGGTGATACAGATTGGTCAAGAGGCAGAGGACACTACTACCTTGGCAATACATGAGGAGGAATTATCGATCAACGAGAAACAGAAAGAGGTACCTAGTACTGCTGAATTTTAATACCTCAAGCCGATAAGGTAAATCTGACTTTTTTTTTTTATGCATTTGTTCTTTCCAGAAGCCAAATGTTATACGTGATTGCAACCTTACTCGGGGTACACCATGATTCCTAAACAGGGTTACTCGGGGTGTGTGTTCCCTGCAATAACTAGTAAAAACCAACTCAAATGCTATAACCTCTGACATGATTGCCTTTGATTGGTTAATTTTATTAGGTAAATGAGTCTGAAAAGGGGACGCAACTTGAGGAGAGGGCTGAGAAGACAGATGACAATAATCAGGGGATGCAACTTGAGATGACGGCTGAGAAGACGGACGACCCATCACCTTCAAATGAGGGTCCAGTTTTCGGCAAGGTATGCATGAAGTCTGTAATAGGTATGTAGATCATTTATGAATTCTATTATATTTTGGTATTTAATTAATAATGTGTATTCTACAGGCCATAAAAAGGAAGGTAGTTATTTTCACCGACCCTTTCATCCGAGAAAGTTGTTCGTGTTGCCCGGGGTTTCGTAGACATAATGCCCAGCAAATCAGCGGAAAACATCTTGGTTCATGGCGTACCACTCTTGCCAAATCATACAAAAGTGGAGATAAATCAAGCCTTGAAGGGCTATGAAACGCTTCAACTGCCCGTCCCAGTCCGTGACGACCTTCAAATTCTGGCAGATGCGGTTCAGTCTTTTGTCCAATGGCCTAATAAGCACATTTACCTGGCTCGTTCGCGTACGACTCAACCGAATGTAGTCGGGGTTAGAAAAACATCTAACCAGCCTTTTGTCTTTGTTCATCCCCTACATAATTAGTGAAATTTATATTTTATATTTTTGTTTTGTAGGTAACAAAAAACATGGATAAGACTAACTCGATAGACAATCTTTCTACTACCTCCTCGAAACAACAACTTGATGAGGTATTTAATTAACTTCTCCATTTTTTTAAAAACTCTCTTTGTATTTTAATTTCTACTACTGCCTTATCATTGAAAGAGCAAGTTGATGAGGTATATGTACGTATTACTTCTCGATTTTTTTAAAATAAATATTTATCTTTGACGTAATTTGAAAAAGAATAATACACCTTTTTTTGTAGGGTAAAAAAATACACACGGCTGATCACCCGATAGACAATAATCCTATTACTACCTCATTGAAAGATCAAGTTGATGAGGTATTTAGTTAAGTACTTAATTTTTTTAAATAGCTCGAACTAGGATATGTTTCGTTTGGATTAGTTTAGTTAAGTACTTAATTCTAGTTAGCCACATGTAGGATGTTGTGACTGTAAGTTTCTTAAACTCGATATTAGACATTTCTAATATCATTTTATTAATAGTTTACTCTTAAACTATTAGGACCTTATGCATGCATAACAAAAGAATAAGAAGAAACAATTTCCTTACATTGATTATGAAAATATGGGCACAATATTTGAACTCCTTTCAAATATTGTTCTTGAGCTAGTAATATGAGGATGATCTTCCAAGTTTCAAATTAGAAACTCTCGAATTAGTAGCACCCAAGACTACCCCTTTAATCACGATATTAAAATACTACACTAGTATAATATAGTAGTTCCCTTAAAATAACTAATAATCTAATTACTACACTTAGTAATATTATTAGTAAAATGAACACTAGAAATATGAGGCTTCTTAAGGTATCTTTTTAGTGTAAGAATGTAGAGAGATGTAGAGAATTTTTTGCATGTATAAAAAAAGATGTTGTATGAGCTTTATATAAAGAAACTTGGCCTCTTTGTTTTGCTCATATGGACCGGCCACCCCTTCACACGGGAGGGGTGTTGTAGCTTTCATATTGTTCTTAACAGAAAGGTCGAGTGTTGGTAATAGTTTTGTGCATGATTATGTCTAATTCCTAATTAGAATAATACACAAAAATAACCATCCTCTTTGTACACTACCAAAAAACCGGTACACCCATGTAAAATGGGTGTCCATTCTATTTTTGCATTTTGTCATTTGTCACATATGTGACATATGACATGTAACATGTAATCTTTGCTTATAAAAGTGGATTTAAGCAATTTAAATGCAATTTCATAACAATAAATTAGACTTAACATTTTAAGTCACGTTTTATAATTAGATGTAAATAAAATGGGTCATCTCATATTTGGTTAAAATTATCTACAACAATTTGTAATTATAATTAACCAATTTAGCTTATCTCAAATGTTTCATAAACATAATGCATTCTTAGTAATATAACAATTAATTACTAAAAATGAATCTTATTTAATCATATAACAATAAGATATAAGTCTTACTTACAATATAAACTTAGTTCAATTTAAGGGATTAATTAATCTGTATCGCTATACAATTAATTAATGTACATGATTAAGGGATTGTCCTTTAGATGTGACCTTAAGGGATCAACTGATCACCATCGTCATACGACAGTAACGTCAAACTCAATTCAGCCAATCGTTACTGATTTATGTTGACCAGTTGACTATAATATTCATCATTCCTTTGTATTCATATTATTGAGATGTAATTATGTGATCGCACTATTGTTGATGACATTTACTCCAACAATCTCCCACTTGTCCGAGACAAGTGTGCATCACCAATTCTCTTGTCCTATTACAATCTCCCACTCAATGCAAGGTGTCTTGCAGGTCGTGTTGGAGTAAGTGTCCTCCACAATAGTGCATTTATATAATAAATCTCATTTGGAATATACGTGGCATGATTAGTATATTTTGATACTCCACGTCAGTTGATTAACGTAAATCGGTAACGCTCGGCTGACTAGAGTTTGACGTTATTGTCGTATGACGGCGGTGATCAACTGATCCTTTTAGGTCACACCTATAGGATGAGACCCAAATAGTATACTAATTATTTGTATACGATACAGTTTAATTAGAGCATTACATATATTTGATATGTACGTTTTAGTTACGAGAGTTATTTATTGGAAATTGAGTTAGGAACTCATTCCACTTAAGTTTATTAGTCAATTATACGATAACTGACTGAATAAATTTTACGTCTTATTTTAATACGATTGAATAAGATTTAATTTAGTGATTAATAGTTAATTCATTAAATTAGTTGAGGTTATGCATATACTTTGAGGTAGAGGTGATTAGTTAATTATATTTACAAGGAGGTTTAAAATAAACTAACTAGGCATTGTGGGACACATTATATATTGATATAATGATAAAATATCACTTAAAAGTTAAGTGTATATTATTTATTAATTTGAGTCATATAATTGTTATATGATCAAATTAACCTTTAATTATACAAGATAATTAAGCATATGATTATAAGTATTTGTGGGACAAATATCAAAAATCAAAATGGACCCCATGAAACTAGTGGGGGCCGAAATCATGTAGTGTATAACATGATGGTTGTTGTTTCTTGTATCATACTACAACATGTGATCATGTCATGTTTATGACACATGATCATGTTCTTATTCACTTCTACACTCAACTAATTTGCATGAGATTATTTTAAGCAAAATAAGAGGCCTTTAAGGCTCACTTGGCCGGACCATATGTGTCCTTTATATGGACAAAATTGTTGTTCATTTCCATACACAAGTTCATTCTTATTTTGCATGTTTATCACTCTAAAGTCCTCATCTCTCTAAAACTCTCAAACACTAATATTTTTCCTATTACTAGAGTAGTAATAAATCTAATATTAGTTCATATTATCACTTGTGTTTTCTAGTAAAAAACTAAGTGATTAGTTTGGGTTTAATCTTGGGTGCAACAAGAAGGAGACCTTCTACTTTGGAGGTTATTTTTGGAGGATCATCCACTTAATTTCATGCTCAAGAACAATAAGAAGGAGTTCTTATTGTGCCCATATTGAACCGAAAAATCCCAATGTAAGGATGTTTTCGTCTTATCTTTTCTTTTATGCTTTTATATTTGCATGCATGATAACTAGATCCTAAATCATTAAGTTAATGTAATTTAATGAACTAATTAAAGGAGTCTAATTAGAGGTCTAGGACTTTCATGTGGTATCAGAGCTCAATTGTTACATGCATGTCGATTTTAGGTTATCTTTTCTTATTGGCCATTAATTTTTGATATGATCTCACATGCATGTTGTACATACTGTATGTAAAATTTCGTGACTTTTAATTAAGTTTTGCATGATGATTGATTTTTATAAGATAAAAGTCAATAAAGTGAGATTATTATGTTCATAAAATTGAAACGTCCTTTCTGGTCTTGAAAATTTTTGGTACATTTTATAATCTGATTTATATCATCTTGGTGAAATTTTATAATTTTTTTCACTATTTTACTATATTTAATGGTTTTTATTTGATAAAACCGTTGAATACTATGTTATTTGTTCATAAAATTTTTTCAAATTTTTGGGCAAATGTTTCTGGTTTTTAGAGTTCCTGGAAATGTTCCAAAATGTACAAAATTTTTGGTTTCAAGTTTGTATGAGTTTTATATTTTATTTTGGGTTTATTTCATAAATGTTATGATTAAACCTCTATATTTAGCAAATACGATCAATTCGAACTAATTAAATAAAAACAAAGTTAGTGGGGACTAATTTGAGTTCTAAATTGGTTTAGATAATTATTTTGAACTTAAATACGATTTAAGAGTTGATTATTGATTTTTTAATGGTTAAAAATCGATAAAATCCATAAAAACGAGCTAGAATGAGCATGATAAGTATTTAGGGCGATTTTGGCATGATTTTACAGCATTTTATTTATGTTGTTATTGTTGAATGAATGAATGTCATTTATTTAATTTTTAATGCAAGTTGTACCTAGTATGGCCTAGATTATTTTAATCGGTATTACCCGTAATGTAAGGGAATATCGATTCGGTTGTAATTTTATTTGCGATTTCGTATCGCCGTTTGTAATAATTTAATTTCATTTTTAGATCAAATGTATAATAGGAATTTTATTTGTATCTTTTTGTAATTAATTATTATAAAGACGGAGATTTCCGAAGTCGGTGTTCCAAAAGACGGTGCCATGAAGAGGCAAGGGGCCAAGGAGTTGGTTTCCGATTTTGTAATCTACTAGTTAATTAGATTAGCTAGGTGGCCATACTAGGATTTATTATTTGCTTGCTTTATTTTTCCGCTCATGCCAAAATCGCCAACATGCATTTTATTTCTCGATTGTCAATTCAAAGTTATTATTCAAAATTCACCGACTTAGTTCGCTTATAGGGAATTAATAACTAAATTGACAAGACCTCTCACATAACTTAAAAAAAAAAAATTGAGATTTAGCCTTACCAATTAGTAACACCTATGAACCCCGTGTTCATTAGGCTACCACGCTCGTGGGTCCCTTTTTACCTCGGGTAAGTAGGGTGATGCGATCACAAGCCAAAATTGGATTGGACTCAACGAGATAAGCGTTATCTTGGGACTAGGAGATGGATTTAGTTGAAATCCGTCAACCAAGAGTTCTAAGTGTAGAATTAGTCAAGTATTGACTTACCATTTTTAGATAAAGGTAGCATGCGATGACTATTTTTGTCTAAAGATGGGTCTTGGAATCACTTATATAATTTCGTGAGGGGTCATTATATGAGTGACTTGTTTAAAATTGTTTTTACAAGTAAATTATATATAAGCAATGAATGTTTATTTTCGTTGAGATTTATTTTATACGCGCAAATGACATATATTTTATCCTTCTATGAACTTGTAAATCCGTTCAAATCGTGGAAAGGGTTTCCATTATTTTATACGGTAGCATTTTGATTGCAATCTCCGTTTAAACCACCGTAGCTAAAGACAAAATGAATTTTATCTTTTGATCCTCATATTCACCATTACAAATGTCTCTTATGAAGAGTAAATGAATAAGTCACACTTAGTCAAAAACGTTTTGATTTTTAGTGACGTCTTCTCATAACAATGGTACATCAATCTTTTCGCTCCAACGAAAATATTTTAATTTTTGGTATGTCGTCATAATGCTCCTTATCGAGACTTACCTCAAAAGAGGCCAAATCAGTTGGGACGACTAGGTCAATCGATTTATTTAAAATCGTGAATAACCAAATACCGTAGTCACTTCATGAAAGGTTTATCCTTTTGAAGGTAAAACCATGAATGAAATGAAGAATAGTCTTCACAATAATTCTAATATACTTGTCTAAGTAGAGATTCATGAAAGTGAGTGGGAGCACTAAGAATGATGTTTATATTCCTAATTGTTAAGACGAGGTTCAAGAGTAGGTTGGCACGAGTTTGGCACAAGGCAAGGGAAAAAGGCAAGACTATTTTGAATAGTAAAGTCAAAACCCAAGCAAGGTGTCAAACCCAACCTTTAATGATTCTATTCTTACAGTGTAGGACACAAGAAAAGAATTTGCCCCAAGTTTTCTAAAGAGTTAGAAATTGGGTGTACTATTTTCACCCGTAATATCTATATGATCGGCATTTATTTTGCTAAATGCAAATTTTGGGTATTAGATACCCATTATGACTTTCATCAATGTATTCAATGCATATAATAATGATTCGTGCGACGACTAACCATGATTAAATGTCGACCTACAAGGGAAATATAACTATTGTAGTTTTATTTCTATAGAGACATATAAAAGTTATAATGTGATCAGTCTAGTTTTGGATTTAGAGGTGTACTTTAATAACGTTGTTATGTACATACCTCTAAATAAAGAATATAGTATCCACTTTAGTGTACGACACAAGTGTTTCACTTTTGTGAATAGAACAACCGTTGTATCTTTTTATGCCTATACTTGGTCAATGGTTATCCCATACCAATCAAAGGTAATTATATTCTTGACCTAAACTAGTAATTACTTGTCATATAGATTGAAAAAGGCTCAAAATTGGTGACCCATGTCTAATCTTAATTCTGGATTGTGTAGCACATTAAGAGGCTAGTATTAACAACTATCCCTAAACCATCTGATTTTGAATCTTATGGTGCGTGGGAATCTTGTATTCAAGGCAAGATGATTCGTGCCCTTTTTATTTAAAAGGAAATCGAACTAGTGAGTTATTGGCCCTATTACTTTAGAATACGTGTGGTCCAATAACAAACACAACCAGAGATGGTTCTGACTATTTCACTTTATTTACCAACGATTTAAGTAGATATTACAATTAATTCTACTTAATGAGGTGCTATGAGAAATCTTTGAAAAGTTCAAAGAGCTTCAATGTGGAGTAGTTAACCACCAAAATATTAGATCAAGGACTTACGACCAAATCGTAACTATAAATATCTAAGTATTGACTTTGATTTTCACCAAAAGTATTGTGAAATGGTTTCACAAGTTAACTTCTCTAACACACATTATTAGATAAGGTGTTGTTGAATAGAGAAACAGAACCTTATACGATATGGTTTTGTCTTTGTCAAGTCAAAATGAGCCATTTGACTAACCTTGGGATCTTAATATTTTTGTCTGCTATTTCTTTTCCCACCATATTAAAACACATTTAAAACAGTCTGATTTCATTCCATATACGATATGGGTGGGTAGCGTACCTAATTTGTAAGTTATCCGAATGAAACAAGTGCTCAATAATCCTACATTGACCACGAGAACAAAGCGTTTGTGGCTCGTGATGCTGTCTTTCAATAAAAATACGATTATTTCTTGATAAGACAGAGTGGGAGAAAATGTTTCAAGAGCCACAAACTGAGCATATGGTCCGGAAAAGGTTTTCCTCATTGCTTGTTCAGTAGTTGTTTCTTCGGAACATAAGAGGTCAGGTGGAATTTTATCACTTCTTTATAGTGATGAATTCTAATATGTGACTTATAAAAGACTGTTTCTAGTCCTAACTTCTTGCTATGGCTTAGAGTCATGTGATTCGTAATGGACTCCATGCATGATGGTCAGGTATGTGACCTGGTAAATTTTAATTGAAGAAGTACGACCTCTTCAATGTAAATTGATTTTTAAGATCGAAATTTGCATGGATGAACATTAAAATGTTTTCAAAGATAAATGGGTAGGCAAAGAGTTTTGCACCAACCTTAATTCTTTGATCCATTCGAATATACTTAGCGATTACAGCATATCATAATAGTATGATGTCAATTGGACCTCAAGAACCACCTTCTTGAATACGATTCTAGAAGAGGTAGTATATTTTATATTCACCTGTGGGTTCGTAGATCCTAACTATCCTAAGTTAATTTGCAAGCTTAAGAGGATGTCTTAAGTAAGCACTAAAGAGTTGGAATTAGTGTGTCAATCATGTCATAAAATATTTCTCGATATCTCGAGGAATTATGTTTATACATGAAGTTTAGTGGGAGTAATATGGTTTTCATCAGTCTTATATGTGGAGACATATTGATCATTTTAAATGATGGAAGATTTTGGAGAAGTAGAATACATCTTTTAGATATCCGGATTTGTGGAGATAAATCTAAAAGGATATTAGCATTGAGTCAAAATTCTTATATTGATAAGATCTTTGACTAGTTCAAGAAAGTTGAACACATAATAATTGATTCCTTTTGCTTCCGCTGCGGGATCAATTATATACGCTGTGATGTATACTCAATCCGACATTTCGCATGCTTTGAGTATGACGAATCATTTGCAATCAAATCCAAGTGAGAGTCACTTGATAGCCATAAAGAACATCCTTAAGTACTTGCGAAGGACTAAAGATATGTTCCATATGTTTGGAGTTTATAGTGAGTTGTGTGTAAAAGTTTACAAAGACTTCAGTTTCCAAACTGATCAAAGTGATTTGAAATCACGAACTGGCTATGTTTTATAGAAGTTTTATCTGTTGGAAGAGTTCCAAGCAGAAAAGACTATTGGAAAGGTTCCAAGTAGGAATGACATTTTCAAATATAAATGTCATGTATCCGCTGGAATTGTTCCAGGCAGTTTATCATTGCGGATTTCACAACGGAAATAGAGTACATTGCATCATATGATGATGCATATGAAAGTAGCTTGGATTCGACAGTATTGGAGGGACTAGAAGTAGTTCCTATAGCTGTATATCCTATCCCATTATACTGGTAAAACAGTGGGAGCTACCTTTAGGCCAAGAGTCCTAAGTCTAGATTCAAACCTAGACATGTGCTCAGAAAGTTTTATGTAATATGAGATTACGTAGACAAAGAGAAATAGCAATCAGAACGATGGGAGAGATGCAAGTATTGCTAATCCATTAGCTATGCTTTTGCAGGCTGAACATGATAGTCATGTCATTTCAATGGGATTGAAATATGCACCTGAATTGCTAGAGATTATGAGATATGAAATTATTGATAACGTATCAATTTTTCCAAATATTAGATAATCGCATTCATTGTTAGAGTTTCATTAAAAACTCCTTATTTAGTTTGACTAAATT
Source organism: Heliosperma pusillum (assembly GCA_022085475.1). Classification (NCBI taxonomy): domain Eukaryota; kingdom Viridiplantae; phylum Streptophyta; class Magnoliopsida; order Caryophyllales; family Caryophyllaceae; genus Heliosperma; species Heliosperma pusillum. The sequence continues at coordinate 10,754 of JAIUZE010074493.1, read as the reverse complement.
TTAATACTTTGTTTATCCGAATTGGTTGAAAGAAAAGTTGAACCCAATTCAAGTGAACAGGATGAACTTAGTGTTTTGTCCCTAGTCACTCATTTGAGGTGACGTCTCGAAGTGACTAGATTGTAAGTCGACTAGATTGTAAGTCGATCGATGGTTGGTTCAGCACCATGGGGTCATGGAGATGACTGGTCGTTACATAGACCGGCGTGTGTTGGAGAACACTCTGTCGGGCAGTGACCATAATAGAGTCCCTTATCAAAATTGTTGAAGCTTGGTCGTGGCGGGGATTTCTATTTTATTCCTATGAGTCGATTCTTTAGACTGGCGACCATTTACCTGAGTCGGTGTAGTTTCCGATTGACTTTGGTTTTTTTCCTAGGTCGTGCCGTGAAAGGAGGCCGATGGACATCTTCTGGGTCATGGTGATCTGCATCATACAGTGTAAGATGGGTCAACAGGAATTGTCCACCCACGTTGGGTATTAACATCTTCGGGCCACTCGAGGAGTAGTGACTGGAAATGCGTGGCAACGCTCGGAAGAGATCTCTGGTAGATTTTTCGGTCCGACAGTTACTCTCCCAGATCGAGAAACCACTCCATTTATAATTTTCACTCGCAAAGTGCTACTGTAGACACCTTGCATGAGTGGTAGTATTGACACAAACGAGACAAGAGAATCGGTAGCACACAACTTGTCGAGACAAGTGGGAGATATTGTTGGAGTAGGAGTCCTCCACAATAGTGTCGCTACATGCACAACTTGTATCGGACAAGTGGGAGATTGTTGGAGTAAGTGTCCTCCACAATAGTGCATTTATATAATAAATCTCATTTGGAATATATGTGGCATGATTAGTATATTTTGATACTCCCCGTCAGTTGATTAACGTAAATCGGTAACGCTTGGCTGACTAGAGTTTGACGTTATTGTCGTATGACGGCGGTAATCAACTGATCCCTTTAGGTCACACCTATAGGATGAGACCCAAATAGAATACTAATTATTTGTATACCATACAGTTTAATTAGAGCATTACATATATTTGATATGTACGTTTAGTTACGAGAGTTATTTATTAGAAATTGAGTTGCGAACTCATTCCACTTAAGTTTATTAGTCAATTATACGATAACTGACTGAATAAATTTTACGTCTTATTTTAATACGATTAAATAAGATTTAATTTAATGATTAATCGTTAATTCATTAAATTAGTTGAGGTTATGCATATATTTTGAGGTAGAGGTAATTAGTTAATTATATTTACAAAGAGTTGTAAAATAAATTAACTGGACATTGTGGGACCCATTATATATTGATATAATGGTTAAATATCACTTAAAAGTTGAGTATATATATTGATTATTAATTTGAGTTATAAAATTGTTATTTGATCAAATTAACACTTAATTATACAAGATAATTAAGCATATGATTATAAGTATTTGTGGGACAAATATCAAAAATCAAAATAGACCACATTTCACATGTGGAGGCCGGATCTTTCAAGTGGAGAACAATAGTGTTTATTCTCTACTACTACCACACTCCATCATATGTTAATGACTTGTTATGACACCATTATCATTACAATTACTACCAACACTGAAAGTCATTTTGCATGTGAATAAAATAAGCAAAATAAGAGGCATATATGGCATATAGTGACCGGCCATAAGGCCTATATATTGAACAATTGTTGTTCAATTTTGTACTACTTCACTTCATTTTGCTTATTTTCACTTCTTTTTCTAAACTCAACTTCTCTCTAAACTCTCTTATACACTAATATTTTCTACATATTACTAGTATAGTAATACAATAATATTAGTAGTATTTTGTCTTACTTATTATCTAGTTAATAATAAGGTAAGATTATTTGGATTTAATCTTAGGTGCAACTAGAAGGAGACCTTTTACTTTGGAGGTTGTTTTATGGAGGATCATCTATTAATTTCATGCTCAAGAACAATAAGAAGGAGTTCTTATTGTGCCCATATTGAACCGAAAATTCCCAATGTAAGGATATTTTCGTCTTATCTTTTCTTTTATGCTTTTATATTTGCATGCATGATAACTAGATCCTAAATCATTAAGTTAATGTAATTTAATAAACTAATTAGAGGAGTCTAATTAGAGGTCTAGGACTTTCAACTGCGACCTATAAGAGCATGCATGCAATTTAACATGATAAATACCTCTATCGACCATACATATGCATTCCAACCAACCTCGACCAAGTCACATGCCGAGGACTTATATATAGTGTGTGGTGAGGTAATGGGGTAAAAAGGGGCAAAATAGATTTTGGATATGTGGAGGTAAAGCCAAGTTAGTGCTAGGGCTGAGCAAAACTATACGATACGGTTTTATTATACGTATCCGATACGATATACGGTTTCAATTATACGGATTTCCATATATCCGATACGAATTTCCGTATATACGATAAGGTTTTAAAAAAAACCCCTTATCGGATAGGTATCGGCAAAATTAGATACCGGATATACGGTTTCCGATACGGTTCTTATTTTTAATAGAAAATATTAAAATAAAATCATAAAGCCACAAAACATCGAGTATATACGTGACTCAATCTTATTACTTTTATACATTTTTATGTTATTTACTCTTATACTATTTAGTACTATTTTAAGTCATTAAGAAAAATCATAAAATCACCCACAAAAAATGAAAATAAGACATTAAATTACACTAATTGAACTGAAAACCGGATACCGTATATACGGTTTTCGTATATATGGAAACCGTATATACGGAAAATCCGTATCGGATAAGGATACTCAAAAATGAGATTTTGAAAACCGGATATCAAATATGGTTTTGCTCACCCCTAGTTAGTACAACCGTAACCAATTAGTACACTCATCTGCCTTATAAACCCAATTTAAAATTAAGATCAATGTTAAATTCGGCATAACTCAATACACACAACACGACTCCCCAAAAATGTATAAGGACAAGCATGGGAGTATAAACATTCCTCTTTCTTTCTTTTTTTTCATCACTCAACAACTCTTTTATTTCATGTTACTAGAACTAAAGTGAGCTGAATTTAGTAGAGTTGAACTGAACTGAATGAACATGAGCTGCACTGAACTGAATAGAGCTGAACTCAACTGAACTGAATGGAGCTGAACTGAACTGAATGAAAATGAACTGAACTGAACTGAGCGGAGCTGAACTGAATAGAGCTGAACTGAACTGAAATGAGCTGAAAATAATTAGTCAGAAAGAACAGGGCCTAAATACCAAGCTCCTTTCATCATCTTTGGTTGTCCAGATTGTCATGAGATCTAAAAAATAGATAGAAACATAATTAAAAAGACAAAGTTGTGATCTGAGGAGGTCATTTTCAGAGTAGAGTATAAATAAATAAATTTATAAAAGAAATGAGATGAAAACCGATAATATATGTGAGTGAGACACTGAGACATGAAAGAAGATATGGGAAAAGGCAAAGTAAGAGAGGAAAGTACAGACACGAGTTTGAGTGTGTGACTGTGTGAGGGGGTTGGAATACCCATGAGGAAAACAAATAGTGTAAAGAGCCGAATAAAAAGCCCAACGCCAAATATATAGCCTTACTAATTAGCAGACCCAATAAAGAGATGCCCGAAAAGGTGTTCTCAATTGTTACTATTCATTTTGAATAGTAACCCCCTTTACTTACTTTTTAGTAAGGTGAATAGATTTCTTTTTTCGGAGTGTTTTTTTTTTCTTTTTTTTTTTGCCTTTCTTTTTCATTCTTTTTTTTCTTCAAATTAGCAACCCTCTTCTCATTGCAAAACTGAAATACCAAACTAACGATCAAATATGTACCCAATACAAACAATTATACTAGCTTGACTAAGGTAGGCTAATTTTGGATTGTAGTTAAAAATTGGGTCAAAATAGGTCAATTTGGCTAGTGAAGTTCAAGGGTAAAATATGAGAAAAGAGGGTTTGCCTCTCCACATGTGTCACCTTCCACAAACCGAATGCTTACAGGCAAAAAGAGGTAGATGTCATGCTTATGCAAATTAATGTTACATTCCTTATAAGGAGTCCTACTCACATCCTAGATGAAACTGATCATGAATGTCATTAGTTTATGAAGGCTCTAATTCCTTAGAATGTTTAAGTAGGTTGCCGATATCAAGTCAAATCTATTCGTTCAGTAAAATTTAATCAAAAACTCGTAGATTGTGCAAATGATTGTACAGGATGGCATTAACGATGCAAGGCTTAGACTAAAGTAAAAGCATAGAAGCGGTTTCATCATTGTTATCAACCGTTCCGACTCGACCTAAATGCAAAAATAAGCATGTTTTTTTGTATTTATATGATTTTTCAAAATTTTATTTTTTGTTTTGATTATATTCAAATTAAATAAACAATGCATGCATAAATGCAATAAATATGAAAGCGAAAATGCAATAAATAATGCAAATGGATGCAAAACATAGACATATGCATACCCTCCCCAAACCAAATCACACAATGACCTCATTGTGTTCAGAAAACAAACATCAGCAGCAACAACAGTTAAGGGAAAGGGGTGCAAGATTAGACAAATGCATACGGAAGTAAAATGTGAGAAAGAAACTTACAAATATAAACAAAGATGACCTCCCCAAACCAGCGGACAACAAGGGAGGTCGTAGCAAGCTCCTACTAACCATCGCTCTCCTCCTCCTCCTCCTCCGACTCAGCCTGATCGTCACTGCCACCCACCTCTGTGGCTGCTCCGTCGGGAAAACCACCCACCGGATAGCGGTAGTAAGAAGGGTGGGTCCTATCATGTGGTACTCGGCCACTATGGATGTAAGACTCATAGATAGGGAAACCAACCAAGGCTTGGTTCTTCTGCATTTGCGCTATCCTGCTACCTAAATCAAGTAGCATACGGTCACGTGCCCCTTAGTCCATGACCGTATGAGGCACATAAGGGGGTGGAGGTAAAAAATGGGTCGGAAATGCCTGTGAAGGTCCGGTAAGAGTAAGTGTAGATGGTTGCCCCATCTCTCGTTCTTGACCACAACCAGCGGCCCTCCTAGACAGAGTATAAGGTAAAAGGTACGAGGGGGTACGTGGTCGAGACGCCTTTTGTGCAACAAAAGGAAGAGGGGTCAAAAAGGGTAAAGAGTCGCAAGGCAAAGTCACTGAGGTTGACGTGGAGATCTTCCACGTCCTGTCATGATGTGACACAGGAAAAATATATCGAGCACACAAGCGTTATCTAAAAATTGGTCCTCATGACCAATGGGTAACATACCCCTGGGAAAATCTGGAAACAACCGCTTAGCTATATGAGTGACCACCCCGCCTTAGTGGATAGAGGCCAAAATCCTGTTTGCAACATTAACGAAGTGCTACCCGATGAGATATGCTATATTAAGCAGAAACGGGTGACCACTGACCACTATCGATATTCAGATAGCCACCTAAGAAATGAAGCTCATCCGAGTTTACGTTATTAGCTTCTTCCGTCCTAAAATTGTGCTTGAAATCAAACAAAGCCAATAACGTATAGCCGGATGATGCACAAATAAACCCCACTTCCTACCATTATGGTGGTCAGAAAGGGCAGCCCACAGTGGCTTAACCAATTTTTTAGGGGGATCGAAATCCCCCTCTCCATGAAGACCAAGTAGAGCACCAAACTCGGGCATGGAGAAGGTAAACTGCTGATTAAAAAGGCGAAAACGGATGCAAGCGACATTCGCATTAGCCATAAAATCAGCGAAAGAGAAAAGGAAACTGCTGAAAAATTCGAGTGTAGGGGATTGGTAAGTGTATTCCTTCATTTTAATTAAACCCGACATCTCCGTACCATTCAAAATTCTGATAACACTATCGTAAACACCTAATGCCACTAGCGTGTCGCGATCAAGAAAACGCGAGGGAACAATAGGATTGTGCGAAAGTGATTCAAACCAATTTTTTTGAGTAAGGGACTCAAAGATTACCTCCGGATAGTCAGGTAGACTATCTACAGGTTCATGTAGTATCATTGCGGTATTCGGGTCGACCGGAGCTCCGTTGCTTCCTGACATGCTCGTGTCGGCAGGCGGCGTCGGACTTGCTGCCTGGCACCTGGAAGTTTGGCTGGTGGTCACCCTTCATCTCTTGCCTCCTTCCATAGTTTACCTATCACTAGCAAAGTTTTATTGTTAGTAGATGTAATTTTTAAGAAATCCCAAATCAATTGAAAACTCAAACCCTAATTTCTTCAATTAGGATTATTGGAAGTAGTAGTAGTGAATGATGGATATGAATTAAACCAATAAAATTTACTTGTGAGAGTTAGGAGTGGATAGATCTAAAAGTTGAGAGTGATTAAGTAAAATAAAGAGGGAGAATTTGGGAGGGTATGCGAAAATAGGAAGAAAAAGGAAGAAGAAAGAATGTGAGATGCGTGTGAGATTAAAGGCAGCAGCGTTTGAATTTTTTTTTATAGTTTGGCTACGATTTAGTCGATCGACTGATGTATTTAGTCATCGACTAAATCTGGCAAAAATCTCTATTTCAACAAAATTAGTCGATCAACCGCACAACTTAGTCGGTCGACTAAATAGAAAAGTAACTGTTGTGACAACCCTCGCGATAGCGGAAATAAAACATAACAAGCATGCAATTATATAGCGGAAAATACGAAGTTTTTGAAACTTTTTACATGCGAAGATGAAAATACGAGGAATGTCAAATAAATATAAACCAAAGTATGAAATACTACAAGGCGATATAGTCTCTCAAAACGTAGTCAAAGCATAAATAAAGTCTACCAAACTAACTAAGAACGTCAAGGGGTGAATCGTCAAAGGCCAACGCCCGCTAGCTCACACATGAACCCAAAATCAACTAACGATCCAACCATGCAACCTGTACATTCATAAAATATGAACGCCACAGTCAGTGGGCAGTAACTCCGGGTTCTCCCAGCCATATCACAAGTAAACATGCATAAACAACAACTAGACATCTTATATAGAAGTGAATCATGTGAAATACAAACATAAGCCCCAGTTGGCGCATAAGAGTAAGAGGGAGAGTAGCACGCGCTTTCGCCTATTTCAAGGTAATATGATATAAGTATGTGAAATACCAAACAATAAGCACCATGTTATGAACCGACTCGGGAATGACACCCTTAGGCAACTATATACACACTAGGGCTTACATTTCACCGTTAGTGACATATACTTGATAAGGTAGAGACTCGACATACAAACCAATCAATCATCCATTTTATGCAAGAATCCAACTCAACGTTCACATATGATTCAAACTTGTAAACAACCATCCAAACATACGAATATAGCAACATAACTCTCACGGTAAATGGCACGCACTAGCATCATGTACAATAGCAAGACAAGTCAATGGAAGTCATGGGATAAGGCATTTCCCTCAACCGCATACGATAAGGCGTTTCGTATACTCATGACCTAGACAAACATGTCCACGAGGTAAGGCGTTCCCCTGAACCGTGTACGATAAGGCATTTCGCACACTGATGTGACGGTTTTATACCGTCTTCACCTACCCAATTCTTAGCTACTTTAGCCTTGATATATGCTATTTAATGTTATTTTAGCTCATTAATGCATTTTGGTAGTACTTGCATTGTTTGGATGTGTTTTTACGCAGTTCCGGTTTCATGTGTAGGTGTCATGTTCGAGAATCGCATTCTGAGTTTGGGAAGTGACTTGGACGTTTTTTACACTTATGTCTTGGACTAAATTCATGTCAAATAATGGGTTAATGAGAGTTAAAAGCTTGTGGATTAAAGACAATTCAAGGCCCAAAGCTCAAGTTTGAACAAGTGAAAGCCCAAAACAATGAGTCAAAGTATGGAAGTAAGAAAAAAAAGGTAGCCTCGTGGCGCAGCAAGCCGCGTCGCGCGGCAAAAAGGGCTGATTTAAAAGCCTCGTGGAGAGGCTCGGTATTGGATTCCGGCGGTTACTCTAATTCTCCATTATTTCGACAATTATGTTCAAGCATTATGAGACTTTATAAAGATGTCTTTTTGAGACCTATATAAGAACATGATCGTTGATAATTTTAGACACACTTCATCCACCTTTTAATCATTAGAAACATCAAAACAAGTTCTAGTTTATAGTTTGTTTACTTTTTGTATGGAAGGCTAACTTTCTCGTCTTGGGTCAAGCAATTGAAGCAAATGAACTAGTGTTTTGTAAGACTCTTTTATTCTTTGTTATTATCTCTTGAATATTGATTTTTATTCTCAATTCATTCTTAAGATTATTGATAGTTCTTGCTAGTTTGATCACATATTTTGTCTTATCTCTAATCTATTGCTAGTATAAGAATTTGAATCTTTTGTTCACTTGCCTAGACATTAGTAGCAACTATAGCTAATCAATTTGTATGCTTTTCATCGTTGTTGAATTGTATAGGAGAATATTAATCAGATGAATTAAAGTGTAGAACCACTTGTGTATGCATTTGTTCATCTTTGTTGACTTCTCTAGTCATAACCTATGGTATGATTGAATTTAGATACGCTTGGACTAGATTGTCATCACCATAAGGGTTGTTTATGTGCGCTTTTCGCAGTGAATAACTAAAAGTAAGAAGAAGTAGAAATATATGTTTTCACAATAAAGTTTTTAAGAGTGATTAGAATCTAAAAGAGTCAATGATCAAACCTAACTCATTTGTGGGGATTGTAAGACCCAAGACCTTTTTAGAATTTGATTTACTCCAATATTTTAATATTACTTTGCTAGATTAGACTCAAACCACAAATACCCCCCAATTTGGTTACCTTAAAACTATTTACATAACACACGTTTAACATAGACCTTTTGTTAGTTTCTTAAACTCAATATTAGACATTTCTAATATCATTTTATTAATAGTTTACTCTTAAACTATGTAGATCTTATGCATGCATAACAAAATACAAAGAAGGAAGAAAAAATTGTTCCTTACATTGAATATAAACAATTTTGGGCACAAGATAGGACTCCTTCCTACTCTTGTTCTTGAGCTAATAGGTGAGGGATGAATTCCAAGTTTCTAATTTAGAAACACTCCTCTTGATTGCACCCAAGACAAACCCTTAATACTAATAATATTGTTCACTATACAATGTTATTAGATACCTTAAATCATTAATCTAATACTAATTATATTACTACTATAGTAATACGAATGTAATACTAGATTTTCAAACAAAAGATTTCATAAACTTATTTTATGAGAGATGTTGTAGTTAGATAAGGAGATAAGCATGTAATTAGTTTTTTTGAGAAAAATGAGAACTTAACCCTTGTTCTTTCTGACTTTTTAGAGCTGAACTAAACTGAACTGAATTTAATAGAACTGAACTGAACTGAACTGAACTGAACTGAACTGAGCTGAGCTGAACTGAACTGAATGGAGCTGAACTAAACTGAACTGAATAAAGCTGAACTGAAATAAGCTTATTAGAGCTGAACGGAGTTGAAAAAATAATAATAGTAAATATAATAACAACAACAACAACAATAATAATTATTATTATTATTATTTTTTTTTTTTTTTTTTATTCTTTTTGCATAAAATCAGGATCTTATCATAAATCAAAAGAGCGGAATACAAGATCCTACAAATCCTACAAGGGAGTCAATGAGACTACCTCAAAACCAAACAAAGAAACCATACAAGAATTAAACATTACAAGGATTTCTAAGTAAGACTAAATATTTAATCTTCCAAGCTAGGGCTTCAATAGAGCGAGAGGAGCCATGAAATATACGTCTATTTCTTTCAGACCAAAGGAGATAGATAGTACACATTAAAGCACATCTTCGCTGCTGCTTTATCCAACTCTTGCCACGGTTGTGACCCTGGTTCCAGCTGAAAATATGAGAAAGCCGAGTAGCACAAGTAGCTTTTATCCAACAAGACGTAGTCAGCCAGACAGAAGCGGAGTAGGAACAATCAAAGAAGAGATGCTCACTAGTCTCCATGCTCTGCTCACACAAAATACATCTATTAACTAAAACAATTCCACGATGGCAAAGATTATCAATAGTGGGAAGACAGTTCTGAGTAGCCATAAGTCCAATAAAACAATGCTTAGGATTGCAACTAGAGTCCCAAATGGTGCGATGCTGATAAAAGAAGGCTCCTCTAGGACGAATGAGATCATAGAATTGAGACCTATAATTATCCTCCAAAAGAAAGAGACTAGCATCCGAGGACCTCCCTAGATACTGAACAAGCAAATCACGACAATGAATAATACTACTCATAAACCAAGAATGAGCAGAAGTGAGCTGAAAATCCCATATGGAGGAACCCTTCAGGATATAGGCATTCACCCACTTAACCCAAATAGTATCAGAATTAATAGCCAATTTCTTGACCCAAGATAGCATAAGCGTTTTGTTCCAACTAAGAACCTCCTTAATATAAATACCACCTTCCTCTCGAGGCTGACAAAGGCTAGTCCAGCTCTTGAAAATATGCCTATGATTGCCTTGAGTAGATCCCCACAAGAAATCCTTACAAATTTTGTTAATTTTCTTAACAATACCTTTAGGAAGGAGGATACTAGAACCCCAAAAATTGCATAAGCCAAACAAAACAGTGTTAATGAGTTGAGCCTTACCATAATAAGAGAGATGATGATTAGCCCAATGATTGATCTTACCTCGTATCTTATCCAGAAGAGGAGAGAACATAGGCTGAGTTAAACGAGAACATAAGAGGGGAATACCCAGATATCTCACAG
>JAIUZE010074492.1:0-30849 GCA_022085475.1 Heliosperma pusillum | reverse complement strand
TCATCTTTGACTTTTCTCGACTTTTCAGTCAACTTTGACTTCCGTTGACTGTTTCCCGACTCGCCTCATAAGTTTGAAGACCGAAATTTTATTTAAAAAAAATAATATTTTTGATTTATTTTTATTTAGATTTATTAAGATTTATCATAATTTAATATAATTATTTTGAATTTATTCGGAATTTAAAGAATAACTTTACGGTTTTAACCGAACGTCATTTAACTATTCCCGACTCATCGTAAATCCCGAAACGGAATCGAAACTCGACTTTGGCATGAGTCACGCGCCCATGTCATCATTTTCCACTCACAATTAGATATTTTAATTATTTTGATTAAACTAATCAAAATATCTAGATATTTATTAACTTTATCGATCAGTTAACGAAAATTACGCAAATCGTTTACAAAACTGACCCGTCTAGCACAAGACCACACGGCTCATCCACCCTCTAATAGGGCTTGATATTTTCATTTTTTTTCAATACAATATCATAATATCTTGATATTTAGTGTAATTAACTTTATCGTTAATTATATTTAATCGTTTACCGTAAAATAATTATTAAACGCGAGTCAATTACGTAACCACAATTTCAAAACCCGACTCTTTATTTTGCCTATAATTACACGGCACACAACCACCATCATTACTCACAAACAACTTTTCATCTTACAATAAATCAAATTAAGATCAAAATATCACTTTCTTTAATCGTTCTTCGTGTTCTTCGTCGTTCATCATTTGTTCTTCGTTGTTCTTGAGCAAAACCTTCCTAAAACCTTCATTTCTTAATTAAATCCGTCCTATCTTATATTTCTAGATTCTCCTCTTCGCTCCCCATCTTCACGTACGGTTTAATTTCAATTCCGTCAAGATCGTTTTCAACACTTTAATTATGAGAAATTAAGTTTTAAGTTCTAATAATGTTTTTCTTGTCATTTCTTATAGGGGAAGATTTTGAAGACGAGTTTGGAGACTCGTATATTTTGGGTGAAGATTAGTAGAAGGGTTTTTATTATATATACTTCTTATTATTTTGGTGCTAATTGTTTTGCTAGCTAAGGTAACAATTCCGATTTACTCGACGAATTAATGTCACATAGCTTTTAGTTTTTGTTCATGTTAAGGTTATTTATGATTTTAGTTAGTAACATAGCATTTAGTTTTGTTTCTTTGATTTTGGTTCATCTTTGTTTTTGGTTCATATTTTTATGATTTAGGGATTTTTAGTAGTAATATGATAAGTAGTGGTTTTTTTTATTATATTGTATGAATTTATAATAAGTTAGTGTTCTTGGCATATTTTTATGGTTTGTTCATAATCATGAATTTTGTATGATGGATGTTAAAATGGTTGTTTGATAATTAAAACATGTTGAAATTTATTTGTTGTTTTGATGTTGTTTGAACCGTGGGAATAGGCTGGAAAAACCAGCCCAAACCGGACCAAACCAGACGGTCCAGGCCGGTTCAGACCCGGTCTGGGTTGGTCCATGGTGGGTCCGGGTTTTGGTCTTTGGGTTGTGTCGATGTTTGATTGTTTAATTGTTGTTTTGACGGGTTTTAAATATGTTAAGCATGCGGGAAAATATTAGAAATCGGTTTTAGAAATTTTAATCAAAACATCCCATTTTAGCCCAAATCAGCCGTGGGCCCAGTCCAGGCCCATGTGGGGTCCGGCCCAACTCAGCCCGTGGGTCCCACTTTGGGACTTGTGACGGTTTGTGAGTTATCGTCATTTTTATCGCGTTTTGTAATAATTAGCAAGCGAGAAATATTAATAAGTAAAATATTTAATTAAAAAGGTTTTTCATTAAAGTATTATTTCTCACATGTTAGAAATTATAAGACGAGACCGTAGTTTAATTTAATATCCTTTAAGTCAAACGGGGTTTTGGGTATAATATAATCTAATTCACATGTTAGAAGTTTTATTAAAATAACATGTAATGAATATGTTGATTTTATGTCTATGTGATAAAGACTCTGTTTCTAGCCGGTTTGATCCAACGGGTTTGGTCAAACTAAGATCTAGTCAGCCCCGATTTGACTGATGACCCGTCGCGGGACTCGGGTCGGGGATTTGTCTTCAAGTAAGGTTTTATTTAATTAATGAATTAGCCTTAGTAGATATGAGGCGATATGATATTTGATTATTATTTATCTGCAATTAGTCACATGATAGGATGTTTTTTTCCGTGACTGTTTGATTATATGGTTGGTGTCGTGTTGACTAAGTACCCATAGAGAATTATGAGTATATGGCGTCTTGACCATTCTAATTCTAAATGAGTATCTTGGACCATGACATTGATATGTCCGTACTGTCTTTAACGAGTATATGTTCACCGTCGATAGCTTTTGTGTCCCGGCTTGGTGGGTTTATATCCAAGTCGGGGCATGGCATCCTAAGAGTTCCGCTTTGGGAAGGGAGCCAGCTTAAGTACTAGCCATCTCTGCTTAGGGGGTCGCCTAGTAGAGTTTCTCGTGTACGGTTATGTCATGAGACGGGGAATGGAATAGCTGTTGTCGCTAGGTCTGATCAGTCTAGGACTAGGATGTTTTCCTAACTTGTGGTATAGCCTCGAGTTACAGAAGTCGACTATTGACTGTCCTAAGAACTTATGCCTGTTTGTAGACGTATTGGTCCTTCATGTTTGTATGATTCTATGAGTTTTAGAAGGTGAGATGCAAGCCGGCTAAGATTGATAGAGTTTGGATTACCGATTGTTAACTGATTCACATGATTACGTGTTGATTAGGGTTGAGTGTATCAGGGCCATGTTACATGGTAACCGCTGAGCCAGCATACCAGCTTCCCTACCTCGTGTTATATTTTATTATCGGATTCACATGATAGCTTTCATATGATAGGTTATATGTTAGTTATTTGTTTCATAACATGAAAAGCATATCCTATATGTTTAAGTTTTGTATTTCCCATATACATTGCTTTTATGTTATTCATGTTTAATTAAATTCGACATTTCGTGGCTGGGAGAACTCGGAGTTACTCCCCACTGACTGTGGCTTCCGTGTTTTTATTTAATGCGGTCGAACAGGTGGTGATGCATATTTTGGGTACATTGACGAGCTAGCGAGCGAAGTATTTACCTTGGACCTATATTCGGTTCATAGTTTGTATATTATTATACACTCTTTTATTTCCGTATTTATACGGGAGATATGTCTCCCGTCTTGTATATTTCTGTTGTATAATAGTATTTCCGTTTTGTAATGACCTTGTTCTTTTATGACACCTTCGTTATGTATTATCATATCTCTTTTATGTATTTTTATTATTTTTTTTTCTTTCCGCAAATTTGAGGGTGTTACAGATCAACTGGTCCCTAAAAGTCACACCTAAAGGATGTGTCTGAGAGATGTGATTATCTGAATAATATAATCATATTGATGCCTTATTATATGACTAAAAGGTTAGTCGATGTATATGACTAAAAGGTTAGTCAATGTAATGATGATACGATTATTTAATAACGATTAAATAATATTCGCTGAGACGAATTAAATGTAATTCGTAATTGAATATAAACCGTTATATTTAATCAATGTATATAATATAAGCTTAAACGAATTAAAATGTTAATTCGTAATTAAACATAATATGTTATATTTAATTAGCAAATTATAAATATACGGATATTTATAGTTCATATATATATTATATTACATGCTAATATAACCGAAAAAGGAAAGAAAAAAATAGTCTTTATCTTCTCTTATTTTTCGGTTATTTAGAGATAAATAATAAGAGAAAAGATCTCCTATTATTCTATTATTGTTACTAGGTCAAAAACCCTAATAACAAGAGTAGTAAAAAGAGGAGAGACTCCTCCTTGACCTAAGGGAGGCACACGGCCGAAACAGAGGAAGTGCAACAAAGAAAAATTCAGATTTTTCTCTTGAATTCTCTTTATCATTCATCATCACAAAAGAAAAATTAGCAGTACCTTTTCTCTAAAATTCTAGCACAAGCAAGGCATATCTTGGAGCATCTTGGGTGCAACAATTAGGAGAATATCGATTTCGATATTGTTCATAGGCCAAATTTGCTAGGACCAAAGGTTAATTATAGATTCATTATAATTTTATATTATGCAATTCATTTATGACTCGTAATTCATATACTATAGTTTCGTTATAATCCGTAAATTATTGACGAAATATACCGATATTTACTACAGCCATGTCATAAAAGCATCTGGACTCATTGTTTCTAAATTCTTCACGTTCAGGTTCAGGTTCATAACATATCAACACTAGACACGTCATGTTCTTTAAGAAGATCAGTTTGAATTTTGTTGTCATTAACATATTTAACACAATTCTCTTTAACATGACCATTGTGATCACAATAATTGCAAATTAGATATTCTGAAAGATTGACATATTTCCTTCTTCTGAAATCACGGTCAGAAGGAGTGGATTTGCACTTATCATGGTCTCTTCGACTATAACATTCATGTCCTAGACCCATCTTCATGTTATTGTTAGACTGTTCTGAAAGGAAGTTTAAGACTTTATGATTTCCTTTCCATTTATCATGAACGTTTCGTACATGTAGGAGCAATTCCTTCCAAGAATGAATTTCTTTTTCACATATCGAATGGTCTATATTTGAGTCTTTGGAGGGATAGTTCTTTTTAAAATTTTCACGAAAATCATTAAAGCGTTTGTTCAAGATAAATTTCCCCTCATTATGTTGATCTTTGGCTTGGGAGAATTTAGCCTCTATATCTTTCAATTGGTGAGAAAGAAAAGAGTTTTCTTTCTTGTGATCAATGATAGCAACTTCCTTTGCCTTAGCTTCAGATTTTAAAAGTTCATTGAGTTTCTTCAATTCTAAAGTTATAGCCTCATTAGCTATAACTTTGGCTTGAAGATGCTTAATGTTGAGCTTTAATTCCGAGATTATAGCTTCATTAGCTATAACTTTAGAGTTTAGACTCAAGAGCCTCTTTCTCAACATTTGTCATGTCTGATGTTATAGCTAGAGTAGCCATAACTTTAGATTTGAGCTTTTTAGCTTTGGCCTTCAGAAGTTGGTTTTCCTCAGCAATGTCAAGAATTTGTTCCTTAAGATCTTTTAATTCAAGACTCTGTTCATGACAATGATCTAAGGTTTCCTCAAAATACTTAATTAAAGACTTTTTAGACAATTTATTAACTTCCTTTTTAAGCTCAAGATGACTAACCTATTCATCATCTTCTGAATCTAATTCTGAATCTGAATCACCGACAAGGCACATCTCATATTGACTCTCGTTGTCGCTGTCAGAAATTAGGTCAAGACTTACGTTGCTCAGACATAGGTTTGAAACTTCTTCTTCCTCTGTCTCCTCGTCTTCTCTGTCGAGATCTCCCCAGCAATAAGCCATCATGACTTGCTTGAATTCCTTCTTGGTTTTGTCTCGTTGATTTTTGTCTTTGATTTTCTTCCAGGTAGGGCAATCCTTAATGATATGATCATTGTCCCCACACTTGAAGCAACCACGACTTGAGAGAGACCCTTTTGACTCGATTGGCATCTTATAATATTTATTAGTGTTATTGTTAGGCGTTTTTCCTTGATTTCGATAAAATAATTTTTTCTTAAAACGCTTAGCAAATAACACCGTTTCATCTTCAAGATCCGAGTCTTGTTTTTCACTAGTCTCGGCTTGTAAAGCCACTTTCTTACTATTGATATCGTTTGCCTCATCCTCATCAAGAGTAATCTCGTGAGCCATTAGGATTCCGAGTAGCTCTTGATAGGATAGGTTAGATAGATCCTTACATTCCTCAATTACCGTCACCTTAGGTCTCCATCGTCTAGGAAGACTTCTAAGGATCTTTCTAGTAATTTCCTCGGAGTCAAAAGTTTTTCCAAGATTTTTTAATTCATTGATGATACTAGAGAAGCGAGTGGACATGCTATCAAGCGACTCATTTTGCTCCATAGAGAACAATTCGTATTTTCGCATTTACAATGCAATACGTTGCTTTTTGACAACAGTTGTTCCCTCATAGGCTAACTCTATACCATCCCATATTTCCTTGGCAGATGAGCTAGATGAGAAATGGTCAAACTCAGTAGCAATCACGCCATTTTGCAACAGACTGATAGCTTTTTAATTTTTCTCAACTTTCTTATAATTTACCTCAACATAGTCCTCTTCTTTCTTTTCGGTGGAAGTGCCAGTAATAGATCCAAGCATGATCTTGTTAGGGCCATTCTTAATGATTAGCCAGCACTCCCAGTCGTTACCCTTTATGTAATGGGTCATCATATTTTTCTATAAACTATAGTTCTTCCTATTGAATACGGGACTCTTTAAGTGTTTGGAATCCATTAAAATAAAATTAAATGCAATGAAAAATTATTAAATAAAAAGATAAAAACAGATTAGACTCCTTGCTGTAAGGCAATCAAGAGCACAAGGCTCTGACACCAGTAGTAGAATCTATTGATCGAATACGAAAGAGGGGGGGTGAATTGAGTATTAAAAACTAGCCCCACTTTTTTGATTTATACGATGTATAATTAATTACTTGATTTTATGGATTAAAATAAACTAACTAATCAATCAAAGTGTTGAGCAAGTAATGAAAATAACGAAAATAAAGAAAGACACAAGAGGTTTTGAAGTGGTTCAGTTTCACAATTCGAAACCTACGTCCACTATTCTCGATTAATAATCCTTAGTACCTTTCTACGGATTACATAAATTATCAATCCACTCGTATTATCAACTATGATTATAACTCAAGGTGAGTATCGCTAAATAATCTATACTATCTTACGTTAATAAGAAAGTACAATATAACTCACAAGGATTCTCGTTAAAAAATAAGTAAGATTAGGTGATGTACTATTATCCAATAACGTATTTCACGCAAGCGATTGATAATGATTGATGCACAACTTTTTCGGAGAAAAAAACAATAAAAATAATAAATATTTTGGTCAAAGTTTGTTAAATACCAATTTGTAAAATTCTCTGAATGTGTTTAAAAGTCGTTCTGAATGATTGAGATGGAAGGAGTATTTATAGTAGAAGCATAGGAGATATAAAATCTAAAACCCTAACTTTCTCTTTAAGAAATATATTTATCTTCAATATCACAAAATATTGTTGTAAAGATATTATTAGAATCCTAGTTTAAGGTAAACAAGGAAACATGCCTATAGAGGCCGAAATCCTCATCACCACGAAACCCTAGGAGCACGCAACCCTAGGTTTCACGAAACCCTAGGTGGCATAATCACTAAATGGGCTTATTAAGTTAACAACAAATTGAGATATAATGTATTAAAAACCCTAGGTAGCATGACAACTCATAAGTTGTATTAATAACCAATAGAATCTCATAAATACAACATCTATTAAAACTTTTGATAAATATAAAAATACTCTTTCTCTTTTTGATAATATTTACAAGATTCATTTCCAAAATCATGCATCAACTTTATCATCCAAAGTTATAGGTCAAAGCTATAACTTTGAACTTAGTATGTAAAGTTATAAGTGAGTCATAACTTTACTTACATAAAAATCACTTTTATGAATTAGTTACCGAATGACGACCTATACTATCTAATCTTCACAAAGATCTTCAGTGTACGGATCATCTCTTCATCTTGATCACAAAGACCCTCCATCTTGAGTCATGTGTTATTTGAAGTAGATCTTGTTTGAATTTTTTCTTCAATTTTATAACAAAGGTAGCTATAACTTTGCATATGAACTTCCAAAGTTATACCTCAAGCTCCTATAACTTTGTCTCACAGAAATTTTCAAAATTATGCCTGAAGCTCCTATAACTTTGATCTCCTTTCTTTCAATTTTTGTTAGCTATGATAAGACTAAAGCACACAATTACATGCATATGATATATCATTTTAAAACACATTATCAAGTATATACATGTCATTATCTTTTTTTTTTTTGGTGCAAATGTGAGTATGGATTAATAAGGCCCATGGCCAAGCATTTAACAACATTCTTATAGACTATTACAAACAACCAAAACTACTTGCAAGTAAAATGGCTAACCAGCTATTATTACATTAGTTTCTTATCCCTACACCAATTGTACTCCTCCTGTTTCAACTTCCCTAATTCCAGTTGCATCAAGCGGATTTTGGCCTGACATCTGATCTCCTGGAGTAATCTCTCAGGCCTGATAACATAAGAGCCAAGCCTGCATTTGTTCCTACACAGCCATATGCCATAATATATAGCTACCACCAGTGACCAGTAAATTTTCTTGATAAATCCTGATGGCTGCCTCATTCTGATCAGTACTGCAGATGTGTGATCTCCTCTGGGAGAAATCTGAGTCCATTCATCCAGACATTCATAACATTTCCTTGCAAAATAGCATTCCTGAAAGAGATGATGATGATCTTCAATATTAATTTCACGTAACAATTAGATCTTCCTGCATAACCCATTCTCAGCATTCTATCGAGTGAGTAGCCTTTCTTTATTTGCCAGCCAAAATATGAAGTTGTGTTTTGGTATGTTCATTCTGTTCCACACAGTACAACACCATGGATCTCTAGTGTTTGTATCCCCAGTCAGCCACTTATATCGTTTCAATATAGTATATTTATCAGCATCCTCCTGCCAATTCCCTGCTAAGAACCCATCTTGAAGAGTGTCTTTGACTGCACATATATTCCTCCAAGCCCATAAACTCGAGCTACTAGAAACATAAGTTAGCCAATTCCTCCCCTTCGGATAAATCTTATCTATCCATTTTATCCAAAGGTGATCTTTCTTTATAAGAATCCACCAAGCAAGCTTGGCCACAGCAGCTACATTCCACATCTTGCTATTATAAAGACCCAGACCTCCATTCTCTTTACTCCTACATAGGACATTCCAAGATACTAGAGGTGCCTTAGAATATGTCTCCTCCCCTTCCCAGAGAAAGTTCCTACACAGTGCCTTAAGTTTATGAAGAACCCCCATAGGCAGAATAAAGATTTGTGCCCAGTATGTATGAATTGTACTCAAAACAGATTTTACCAAAGTAAGTCTACCAGTATAAGATATCTTCCTCTTATTCCAACCCTTGATTCTAGCAGTCATCTTTTCTACCAACACATTAAAATCATTCTTGGACAATATTTTATGAGAGATGTTCACTCCATGATATTTAAAAGGTAAACTTCCCTTAGTGAAACCAGTATTGACCAGAATGAATTCCTCAATCTCCTTATCCACCCCTTTAATAATCAGATCAGACTTATCATTATTAATTTGTAAACCAGAGGCCTTGGAAAAGCTCCTGAATCCCTCAACAATCATAAAAATAGACTTAATGTCCCCTTTACAAAAGATGAGTAGATCATCAGCAAACATCAAATGGCTGAGTTTAAGGCCTTTACAGAGATGATGGAACTTAAAACCATGCATGTTACCAATCACAGTTAAAATTCTACTCAGGTACTCCATACACAGAGTAAAAAGGAGTGGGGAGAGGGGGTCCCCTTGCCTCAGACCTCTCTTTCCCTGGAAATATCCATGAGAAATGTCATTTAACACTATAGAATAGGAAGTGGTAGTAATACACTGTTTTATCAACTGTATAAAATGGTTAGGAAAATTCAGACTCTTAAGCACTCTCATAACAAAAATCCATTCAATAGAGTCATAAGCTTTCCTAACATCCACCTTGATCAGACACCTAGGTGAAGAGTTTTTCCTATTATAAAGTCTAACCAAATCTTGACTGATAAGGATATTTCCCATGATACTCCTTCCTTTGATGAAGGCAGATTAGGAAGGACTGACAATACCAGGGAAAACTTTAGAAAGTCTATCACATAACAGTTTGGAAATGATTTTGTACAATGTGTTACAGCAAGCTATAGGTCTGAAGTCCTTAACATTCACAGGATTCTCCTTTTTAGGTATCAACACCACATTAGTAGCATTAAGCTATTTAACCAGCTTACCTGATTTGAATAAATCTCTGACTACCAAACAAATGTCCTCTCGAATGATCTCCCAGCTAGTCTTGAAGAAGCAACTAGAATTGCCATCTGGACCAGGACTCTTCTCCGCGGGTATAGAGTCTACAGTCCTCTTAATTTCATCATCAGAGGGCATAAAACAAAGACCTACCTAATCCTCATGCATTACTCTAGGTCCCTCTCTCATGATATTAGGGAAAAAATCAGAAGTATTAGCACAAGATCCCAATAAACCCTGATAATAATCCTCAAAAGCCTTCAGAATGTCATCAGGTTCATCATAAGTAACTCCATTTATGGCCTCAATTCTGAACACCTTATCTGGATTTGCCTTTGTTTAATAAGCTTATGGAAGATAGCAGTATTGGTGTCACCATCATTGGCCCATTGACATTTAGCTTTTTGCCTAAGAAAATCCTCTTTTGCCTTAGCTAACATTCTATAGATGACCCTAGTTTAGAGCTCCTTATCCATGAGTTCAAAATTAGTAGGATCCTGTTGAAGTTCCTTCTGACAGTTCATCATCATTTCATATGCCACATCAGCATTCCTCTCTATATCAGAGAACAATTCCTTATTCAAATCATTGAGAAGAGGTTTATGGAGCGTTTGGTAACGCGAAATTGATTTCATTTTCATAATTTGAATTGTAGA
Organism: Heliosperma pusillum; assembly: GCA_022085475.1. NCBI lineage: Eukaryota > Viridiplantae > Streptophyta > Magnoliopsida > Caryophyllales > Caryophyllaceae > Heliosperma > Heliosperma pusillum. The sequence goes on along the minus strand of JAIUZE010074492.1, from coordinate 20,204 downwards.
AATCAAAATTTTTGAATTCAATTCCAAATCTAATTCCAAAAATTCGTTTAAAGATCACTTGGAAATCAATTCCGGATTTCAACTTCTTAATCGCGTTTGGGAAACTCATGGAATTGAAATTGGAATTGGGCGGGACGTGCATGGGTCAAAATCACCAAAAAAATAAATAGTGACGGAAAATATTTGCGATTGGAAAAAAGATGCAGAAAAAAAGTAGTGTTGGAATTGAAATGACTACTATATGGTAGGAATTTGAGAGACCCAAATTTTAACTAGCTTGGAATTGTTAAGGAATTGAGTCCAATTCCAATTCCAAATTCTTAGCGTTCCCAAACACTTAAAATGTCTCAATTACAGAATTTAATTCTAATTCAACGTTCCCAAACATACCATTAAGTAATTTAAACCTAGAAACCACTCTAAACATAGGGGATCCAACAACCTGATTAGACCAACCCAATATCACTACCTCATAATAATCAGCAACCTTGCTCCACATGTTAAAAAATTTGAAAGGCTTATTTTTAATAGGAAAGACTTATCCCTCCTCAATCACACAAGGGCAATGATCATAATCTCCTTCAGGACCATAATATGCATATGCATTGGGTCTAAAGTTAAGCCAGCCATCATTAACTAGAACCCTATCAATCCTACTCAAAACTCTAGTCCCACTAGGTTGTTTGTTGTTCCAAGTGAAAAAAGCTCCCAAAATCTTAATATCACATAAATCACACCTATTAATAACATTATGAAAAGGTATTGTCTCAGAATCCTTAACAGGCAGACCTATCTTCTCACTAACATTCAACACATTATTAAAGTCCCCTAAGATGATCCATGGCTACACCAGGTTAATTCTAATTAAATCATTCCACATGGGAACTCTCTCCTCTACTTTGTTAAATCCATACACAAAAGTAGCATATGATGTCCTATTATCACTCAGTTGTTTAACCTTTATGTGAATAAACTGAGCATACATCTCTAACATGTCCACCTTAACCCTTTGATTCCTCCATAAAACCCATATTCTGCCTCCATTATGATGGATATTATTAGTAACATAGGACCATCCATTACACACATTGTCAGTCACTTTATTTAGAGACAAAGATTTCACCCTTGTCTCAAGGAGCCCAAATATCTCCACATCAGCCTGATGAAGATACCATTTGATATATTTTTGTTTAAGCTCATTATTTAGGCCCCTAATATTCCACACTCCAAATCTAATCATGATGAGATGGGGGATTCCCATCCCCACCACCTCTATCAACCATTTCAGTTCCTTTCCCCAGAGCACTATTAAATTGCAACACAAATCCACTTTGTTGCCCTTCAGGTATCCTAGTCTCATGCCTGGTGAGTCTAGTGATAACTCTAGCAGGAGTGAATAAGGCGCCATAATTTAAAGTAACAAGAGTATTAGCTAGAGTCAGCTCCTTGTCCTTCTCTTTCAGTATAGTCTTATGTTCATTTATAACACCTAGACTCTTCTGTAAATTTGGAAACTCATGCTGATCACTCACCTTCATATGACCTTCCTTCTCCATATTTGCTTTTGATTAACTTGGAAGTTGCAGGAATCCTGTTCTTCATGCAAACCTCCACCCTGTGTCCCATACCTCTACAATTCTAACAAGTAATTGGAATGCAATCATATTCCACTTCCACAATTACCTCCTGTCCTTTCTCATCCTCAAACACAATCGGATTAGGAAAATGTTGATCAACCTCAACCTCAACTAAAATCTTCGCAAAACCTAACAGGGTTCTCATCTTAGTAATATCATTAATTCTTTGAAAATTACTTATTAACGAAGCCAGTTTCGCCAAGCACTTATCCCCCCAAAACTTCAAATCAAGTCCAACAAGTTTGATCCATATGGGAACAGATTTATCAGATACCTTATACATTTCATTATCAAAACTATAAAATAGGTCCAACACACGTAGATTTCAAAGTGCGTAGAGCAAGGTCTAGAATGCAAAGAGAGAAAAAAGAAGGAGCAGAACACTCGCGTGCCTTAAAATTGAGCACAAACCTCTACTTTTATCGGGAGAAATTCGAACAGTTTTGGAATGACTCGAACACGGAAAGAAATCTAGAAAATATTCCAAAAACAGGCAAAACAAGCCGGGGAAGCAGTGCAGCAGGCACTGCGACTCTTGGAAGAGGCGCAGCACCCGCTGCGTCATTTCCCAAGCAGTTTCCTACTTTGAAAGAAAGATTTCCGCATTTCTTTATGGAATTGCGGTAGATTTTGAATTCTTTCTAAATAAAATACTGATATATTTTACGAAGAAAGATAAGTTTTGCAATATTAAAATATCCAGAATATTCTCGAGCGTTCAGACACGGTTTTAAAAGACGGTTAATAGAAAATGAAGCGGTTTTTGAACCGGTCTCCAAATAAGCTCTAAGGACTGTCAAAACGACTGTATCGGCACGTAGATGACGACCAAGCGGTAGACACAAGTAGTTGAGCTATCACTTGACGACAAACTTATGAACTCTCATAAATCGTTTCGCGTACCAAACATGCGGCCCAATCATCACTGGGTGGTTGGCGGAAGGTGTAGATTCGAGCTATTGCTGCTTTCCTTCCCGAGCCTTTCCCTGTCTGATAAAGACGCGATCAGACGGAGGTAATATCATTCATTCGAAATCACAAAAAATCGAACAATTCTCTCAAAACTCAACCAAACTTGCGGAAATCTTGCTCAAATTACTCCATAAGCCATGACAAATCGAGGTATGCATTCCTATCTCGCTTTAATCACTTATATTTGATTGATTTTGAAATTAGGGTTTATTTCCCCAAATAACTCGAAAATTAGGGATTCTTGCTCCATTTGATTTGTATGATAGAAATTGACACTAGAAGTGAACAATTGGCCTTGTTAGAAACATAGCCATGTACTTGTTTTTCGTTTTCGTCGAGTTTTGAACAAATGAGACGGATACTCACTGACTCGACAACCGCTTCGAAATCCCTTTAAGGTAGCTCATTTTGGATGAAACTTGGTGTTCTGGAACCCTTGTATAATGGGTAAACTTGTTGTAGCATTAGATTTTCAGTTTGGGATGGTCTCTGCAGGACGCTTTTCTAGGGCATAACCGCTATTATAGCGAAATGCTGTCGAATTTTCGACTCAAACCCATAATTAGGGTTTGAATTTAGACTTGAGTTGACCCCTACCCTACATGTGTAGTCGGGTTTTCGAAAGAATGATCAAAGATGACCATAAAACTTCTTGAAAATGAGTTGAAACACCTTAGAATGTGCTTGACATTGTTTGAAACCGCTGAGGATTTGCTTGAAATGTTTGACACGTTGACATGTGCAGGTGACATTCCTTCTACGTCAGGGAGAGTTGTCATGGACATAGACCTTGAGCTTTCTTCTTCCCGTGTGGGAGAAGATATACCAGCCGAGATGGTACAGGAGACCGGAGCGGCTGAGGATGAGGTTCCGAGGAGGATTACCACAGGATGAGGTGGACACCATTTGACGGGTGCACCCGAGTGGGCTGAGAAATGGGATGGTAGACATTTCATTTGGGCAGCAGAGAGCCACATGTCTTACAGGACGACACGGAGCATGGTAAGCCTTAGTTTTTGATTTGTCATCTTCCATGTCCGATTGCCACTTCTTTTTTGAAATATAAAATGCTAAATGACTTTCTTGATTCCAATTGCAGGAAGCCGGGAACATGAGGTCCTTTTCCGGCTACACGACCATGATGAAGGCGTATGAGAACTTGACGGAGGAGGAGAGGGCCCACATTAGGGAAGGAGCCTTTGTAGAGTTGGTCCGTGCTTGGAAGTCGATCAGGGCGATGAAGATTTAGGCTAACCTTTGCCTTATCCGAGCATTCTTGGATCGTTACTTGGATACGACTTCGTCCTTCCATATGCCTTTTAGGGAGGTCTGGGTTACCTTGGAGGAGTACGACATGATTTCCGGTTTGCCGTGTGAAGAGGAGAGCTTGGAGTGGCCGTCGGTGGCCATGAGGGTTGACTCGGAGGAGGCGAGACAACTGATAGGTTGGACCTTCCGGCAGGGGCGGCTGCTCTTCCTGGGTTGGTACCGAGCTCTTACGCTAGAGACTACTTTGCGGGTAGGACTCCGACGAGAGTGAGGATAGGTGGAGAGATGATGGCTCCTCCTCCTTGTATCGCTGAGCAGAGGGTCGGCTCTGGTTGTGGTGATTCTTGTCTTCGATTTACTTTGGAGACAAGGGGGAGAGGCTATCGACAAAGCTTCTTCCTTTACTTTCTGACCGGAGTAGCCTAGGTCGCTAGGACTGGGTTACTCCCGGCTTTGGGGTCCTCACTCGCTACATGAGGGCCATGGTTAGGCCGGAGCTGATAGAGAAGGGGACTTCTCCTGCTATAGTCGGTCCTGGACTCTTTCTGGAGGTGTGAACCTTTCTTTTGTACCTTATTGAAAGATTAATAAACTTGTTTTGCATTGAAATATCAATATTTTACTTTGACGGTTATACTTTTATTATCTTTTTGCAAGCGTGGGTGTACTCCTACTTTCCGGGCTGCGCGCCCAAGAGGACGGAGCCTAAGCCAAGGGCATACCTAGTTGTGAGGAACTGAGTGGTGTGCCGTAAGAAGAGCCAGTGTTCTTCCTATGATGTCTGCAGGAGGGGCCTGAATGCCCTGCTGCTGGAGCACGTAAGTACCTTCGACTGATGAGATCCTACGTCATAGGAGCTCAAGTCGGTTGTTGCTGAGGACGCCCAAGGGACCCGTGTGGTACTTGGGCTAGCGTTTGACTCGGCAATTATCTCGTGAGGCTTTCATTGTCTTCAACAATCCTCAGAGTCGATGTTTAGAGAGCCTTGTGACGCTGAGAGAGAGGCTGGCCTAGCTGGCGTGAGTGGAGTTGCCCTCCTTCTTCTTAAGGAGGATTACCCAAGGTTCGTTCGTCGGAGATTGTAGTACTGGTTGATTGTGGTAAGCATTGCTTGCTTCTTGTTATATTGAATTTTGAGAATTGATAAGTTTCTAGTTGCTTAATCATTTGATCTTTGCACGAGATCGAGGTGGCGGGCTTCGAGCCCCCAGCTTGCCCCGAGGTGCTCGAGTACACGGACGCAGCTGGCTCGACGACTGTCTCAGAGCTTCGTGAGTTTAGCTTGGCGGTGACCGATTCTAGCTTGGAGAAGTGGGAGCACCTCGTGAGGAGGGTGAGCTTCCAACCCATGACCATCCTTGTTGTCTAGGAATGTATTTGTTTTAAATTTTATTTGTATTTGAATGTTGGTGGCCTCGTCTCGGCATGTTGCGTTGTGGAGGGTGGCCAACCAATTGCGGGCTGCATCTGTTGAGGCACTTGCATGTGGTCGGGACCGACAGGTAGGAACCTATCATTCCCTTTTCATTTATTGTTGGATTTTGTATTTTTGAAATGAAATGACTGATTGATATGAGGCATTTCTTTCGCAGAGAGCCTTGGAGCGTGAGGTGGTAGAGTCTCGGGCGGAGACAGCGGAGTCTCGAGAGGAGATGCCGAGATTGCCGCCCTTGAGATTTTAGCTTGGCTTACTGGCGATGAGGATTAGCCGTCTTGTTTGTTTGCTTAAAGACAGGTTTGGTAGCTGACGGTTTCTGCTGTCATACTGCCGGAATTTACACAGAAATCACATAAATTACATGCAATATATAGCAAATAGTCAACTCAAACGTTTACATGTGATATATCGGTAGCCTAAACTAGTGCGAGATGAGTGTCTGAATATGACAAAATGCGAAACAATGTATGAAAATGTAAAAATATGACCAACAATGGGGAGGGTTACCCCCTAAAGAAATAAATGAAAAGAAATATATAAGTTTAGAAAAAATGGAAATTAGATGATTTTGCTAAAAAAAGAAAAGAAAATAAAATGAATATGTGTGCGTAATTTGCGAAAATGTCGATTATCGTCTAGAAAACCGAACCCGACTAGGATTAGGAAATCCAAAACCTTGGTAAGTCGGCATATTTGCCGAACCCATATCCTATAGGAATAGGAAATCATAGACGAACACGAAGTAGCAAGGTGCACAAGCTGGAAATTTTGAGAAAGGGCTTGAGGAAGAGGCGCAACAAGGGCTGTGACACTTCGAAAGGGCGCAGCTGTTGCTGCGTCGTTTCCTGGACTTATCAGACCCCGGTTAAAATTAGAAAAAGACGAATAGTATATATAGCGAGCTCGGTTGAAGGTTTTATTCATACAATTCCTTCAATAATCCGTCTCTCACAAAAAAAAATTCTCCAATTTTAAAAAATCTTTCAATATAATGGATGCCTTCGAAAACTGCCTCAAAGAATGGGCAAATGAGTTCACTCATGTTGAGAAACATGACATGGGTGCCTACAATCTAGGCACAATCTTGAGTTTAAAATTGGTGAAAGTAGTAAGGCCCTTCCTAGATGCTTGCCTTGAGTACTGGGACTTAGATTTACATGCATTTGCGTGCCTTTCCTGGAGGCGATATTTGTCCTTTCCTGGAAGAAATAGCCGTCATTGGGGGATGGGACCTCGAGGATGCTCCAGTTATACCCCTTAACTCCCAAGGGTATAAGAATAAATTCAGGGACCTCCTTGGATTGACTAAAGTTGCGGAAGACCGCTATGTTACCTCAAAAGGTGTCCGTAAGCATGACTTTATGGAGCGATTCATAAATAAGAAGGACCCTTCTTTACGTACGTCGCAAGGCGCAGGGCCTTTGGGTTTTGCCTTCTGCATGGTTATATCTTCCAAGGGCATATTGACAAGGAGATGAGGGGAGATCCTCTTTTCTTGAGTTTGGTGGAACAAATGGAGCTGCGCAAGAGCCCAACTTGCCTTTGTTTAGGAGAGATTATCCTTGGTCTTGATAACAGAAAGGCTAATCGAGAGCTGCCATATCTGGGGAGAACTATTGTCTTGCAGGTAAGAACCCTTCCTTTCTTTCTTCTCTCTCTTTTTTTTTCTCTTTTTTTTTTTTTGCTTCTTTTTATTTGTACGTTTTCCTTTTTTTTTTCGTTTTTTTTGTTCGTTTTTTGTTTTTACATTCTTTCTTGCCCCCAGATATGGTTGATAGAGCGTCTGCGATTGACTGAGCCCCTAGTTAATGTTCAAGGATATCGTGCTCGCTCGATCACCATGAGGACCAGGCTCTATATGATTGACTTCACCATAATTCCCAACTACTGGGAAAAAAAGATGAAAGGTGAAGGCGGCCCCTTGATCCGATGGAATGTGTCATGGTGGCATCTCGGAGTGGTTACTGGGTCATCATCCTTGGACCCAACTCGGTCGCTTCGTATTCCTGGCTTGGAATTCATGGTGTGTATTTTTCCGGAGAGACTGGTGAGGCAAGTGGGCCTTAAGTAGGGATCCCGAAACCTCGATACTGTTCTCCAGATTGCCTTGGCTCATACCGCATAGTCATGTAGGGAATGGGCCGCCAGATGGGTGAAAAGGAATACGTGGTTCATACCCGATCCTGTTGGCTCCCTATGAGTATCTGACTCATATTTGCGTTGGAGGAAGGCTAGTACTCTAGAAGAGCGCATGAAGCTAAGGAAACGTGAGCCTGTTGACTGTAAGATCTATGAAAACGGTAAAGAGAAGTTCAAATATCTGACTAAAGGCGAGGAAGAAGCCGAATTTTTAGTGATGCATCCAGCGAAGAGATCGAGGACTAATCCTGCTGCAAGGGTGGTGATTGGTAGACACGGTATGGCTAGACCTTGAGAAAGACCGTTGGTGTTTAGGTCTGAGGTAACGCAGGAGCGCCCGACTCGCAGTCGAGACAAAAAGTGTGAGAAATGTGACAAAGGCAAGGGGAAGATGGAAGAGTAGCCTTAGTCATTTTTATTTATTATTATTATTATTATTATTATTTTAGTTGAGTTGTAATAGATGGTGGGATTTTTTAGAATCCTAGCCTTAACTTTTAGTTCATCATTTCTTTATATGTATGTGATATTATTACTATTTTCGGATAATAAATAAATATTATGTTAGTTAAGAAACTAATGAGTTTTTCTTTATTTATTATTCTTGTCGAATTTCAATTGCAAATGCAAATGTCCTTATATTCACATTTCAAAATAATAACGGGTATATTCTTCTTTAGGCACGTTATTGTGATATACAGAGCGAGGCTGTGAACAGCCCCGAAAGGAGGCAAGTCTTCATCTGAGAAAGTAACAGGGTTACTTAGCTTGACTGAATCTTGGAAGAACAAGTTGACTACATCGTCAGGTGTAGAGTCGTGTGCTATATGCCTTGCCAATGGTTGTAGTAGAACCTGGCGATGGGGAAATGAACTTGCAACTAATTGACAGACTGAAATATGAGCCTTTGTCTTCAGTAGTTGCTTTAGTAGATGGTCGGTAGATGTACCCTCGCCATCATTTGGGGTGACGATGGTGGTGTTAGTACTTGGACCATTAGTAGTAGGAATGTTCTGAGTGATATTCTGATAAGGGCGTCCTGATTGAGTGAGATAGTCTATATCTAGATCTTCCCTATTTTGAGTTTGAGAATATTTTGTGAGGTACTCATCCTCATCGTCATCGGCCTATATTTTGTTGACGGTATTGAGTTCTTTTAAGATGATGATTTCAGCTTCTAAATTGATGACTCGCTCAACCATTTTGTCACATGTTGTGATCACTTCTTGCATTGTAGATTGTTGGGATAGGATTAGAGCTCGTGGTACGCCTTCTTCATCCGTGATCATTTGAACTTCAAGAGGATTCTTAGTGTTGTTGGGTTTGCCTCCTGGGGGTATCAGTAGACGACCATCCTCAATCATGTGTTGAAGGACATGCTTCAACTTGAAGCATTTCTCTGTGTCATGCCCCTTGCCTCTACGATACTCACAGTAAGCGTTCTCATCCCAGAACTTACGCTTCTTTTCCGGATCAGATGTAGGTCCTATTGGCTGCAGCTTGCCTTGTTGAGTCAATATTTTCAAGGTACTGGAGTATGAGTCGCCGATGTTTGTGAACTTCCATTGAGGGTTGTTCTTTCTGGGTGATTCAACAAGATTGACCTCATCGGTCATGTTAGCGGAGCCATAAGAGCGACTCATCGAGCCTTGATATCCGCGACCTACCATTTTTGACAAGAGTCCCTTGTAGATGTCGTCTTCGATTCTGGTCCCTAGCACTGTTAAATATTTAAAAGAGTTTATGTTTTGGTATCTTAGATGGTTTGCATAAATGGGTCTTAGATTGTCCACGAACCTTTCCACAAGAGTGGCTTCATCCGGACGTTCGACTAGTTGTGTACTAGTCTTCCTGCACCTACTTCGGATGTCGGTGAAACCTTCCTTCTCATTTTGAGTAAGGACCTCTTTAGTACGCATGTTAACTTGAATTTCAGCATTGTCTGCGTATTGTTTGGTGAACTCAATTGCAACATCATCCCAAGTTGCAATATTCTTGTGATCTAGGGAATAGAACCATTGCTTGGGAATGGTGTCGAGAGATGAAGGAAAGATCCTTAGGAACATTTCTGGTTTGATGCCTTTGATAGACATATAATCCTTGAAAGCACGGATGTGGTTCAAAGGGTTCTAATGCCCCTTGAATATTGGGATGTCAGTCATATTGAAGTTGGTTGGCAGCTCGACATTCACAGCTTCATATTTGCGACTGTTCTCCCTATAGATGTCATCTCCCTAGAGATCCATTAGTTGCTCTTCCAAGTATTGGAGTCGCTTTTCCGTTCCAGTAAGAACTGGTGGGGTATCGACTTCTGGTTGTCCCACGACGAGTGCAATGTTATCGTGTACACTAGGGTCAGGAATGTCTGCGGGAGGCACCCTAGTTTCTATGGCAACAATTCGACTCTCAATGGAATTGAGGCGAACATAGGCTTGGTCTTTGTTTGGAGACGAAGGAGCGCAGCTAGGATTTGATCATTACCATTTGGCTCGGGTTGATGAACACTTGTTGGGTTCTAACATGAGTACACACCGTGGTATGGTTGACATCAATCGCTATCCATCTTTAGGCCCAGATAAAAATTTGGACCGTCAAGACATGACGATTGGTCGAAAGGGTTGGGTTAGGCCAAGGAAGGCCGAATAAAACGACCTAGGAAGGTCGAGTAATGAAAACCGACAACTGTCTCATACATACTATTCCCTAACCTCGTTCAAGATTCACCCTGGGTACACGTAAGTGTATTTTCTCCAGCGGAGTCGCCAAACTGTCATACACGGGTTCGCGAGCCTTTCCAGGCCGTGGTGCGCGCAGGAACCACGGATGGACAAACGAGGGACAAGCGTAGAAATACGCATTTGTGAAGTTATCACCAAATTTTGTGGGAAGTTGGAACTGTTCAAATACTTTATGTCATGTCAAGACATAAAGTGATGAGATGAACACTAAGAACTCGTTACCCTTAGCATTCTATGTCTAGAATGACTCTCGTGGATGCCAATGAACACGGATGTTCACAGAGATTTGGAGTAAGGGGTGAGGGTACGTATTAGGAAGTTCTTTAATCGAACACCTAATCCCACCCTCCTCGATAGCCGCCTCTACTAATGATTAGGGAAACTCTTCTGTAATTGATATGTAGTCGGTTATATACACGCTATGCAAAATCCACAGTTTAATCCTAACATGTGAATTAAACTGTGTCGGTTGAACATGTAGTTTAGCAATCAATTAGGTCGAAATTAGGATTTAGAATTGATGTTTAGAATAAGACTAAACGAATAGATTAGCAGCGATAGTAGAATTAGTAGTTGATTAATTAGGCAATTAAGGCTACGTTGAGACAATAAAGGAAGTTCAGAGACAGAATCCAACCCAGAACAGGCGCAGCGTGTGATGCGTCCTCTGGAAGAGCCGCAACACTCTGTGTGTCTTTTCTTGAGTTAGGTTCTTGCTATGAAGCCAGAATCGCAATCAGTTAGTATTCGTTTGTCTATTTACGGTTTATTATTGATTTACAAGTCGAATTGAAGTCATTTAAGTCATCTTAATTACTCTAATTATATCAAAGATGAATCCTAGAGATTTTATATGGAGGGATCTAACCTCTTAAGACACGAATTGATCTAAAAGACAACAAACAACCCACTAATATTGATTATTAGGGATCTAAGTCAAGACAAACTATCTAATTAGATTAAAAGACGATTTATAAGAAATAATAAAAAACTAATAAAAGATTTGAAAAGATTTGAGCATGAATTCCACATGAATCTTACATGATATAAGATGAAATAAAATACAAAAGACGAGATTATTACACCCTCAGGCTTACATGTTGACGAAACAAAATTAACTAAGTTGCGTTTTCGTGATACCTCGACTCGAATGTAAATAAAGTGCATTCGTAAGAGGATCGAAAAGTTGATTAGTTAAATTGATTAAGTGTAGTTGGTCAAATTGGTAGGTCTATCCAAGAACGTGACAGGAACCAGAAGGATCTAAGCTTACGTGGTCGATTGATCAAGCATGTAGATGTCAAATTGCTTAGAGCAAGGTCTAGAATGCAAAGAGAGAGAAAAGAAAGGGCGGAACACTCGCGTGCCTTGATAGTGAGCATGAACCTCTTCTATTATAGGAAGAAATCCGAAGGGTTTTTGAATTATTCGAACACGGAAAGAAATATAGAAAATTTTCCGGAACTTGCAAAACGAGCTGGGGAAGAGGCGCCATAGGCACTGCGACTCTTGGAAGAGGCGCAACACACGCTGCGTCATTTCCCAAGCAGTTTCCTACTTTGAAAGAGAGATTTCCGCGTTTCTTTATGAAATTGTGGTAAATTTCGAATTCTTTTTAAATAAAATACGTACGGATATATTTACCAAGACAGATATGTTTTGAAATATTAAAATATCGGGAATATTCTCGAGCGTTCAGACAAGGTGTTAAAAGACGGTTTATAGAAAATGAAGCGGTTTTTGACCCGGACTCCAAATAAACTCTAATGACTGTCAAAACGACCGTATCGGCACGTAGATGACGACCAAGGGGTGGACATAACTATTTGAGCTATCTTTTGACGACAAACTTATGAACTGTCACAAATCGTTTCGTGTACCAAACATGCGGCCCAATCATCACTGGGTGGTTGGCGAAAGGTGTAGATTCGTGGTATCTACATTATCACGCGACATGCTTTCTCTTTCTTCAAAAAGGGGTCATATAGGATAACCCTCATTCTAGTTAGATATTTCTCTATCTTTCCTCACCTAATCCCGCTCTAATCATTATCTCTCATAACCTATAATCATCCCTTAACCAATCGTTGGGCAATCTTATAGGTACATCGTTCCATCTATATCTAGTTTGTGCTTCTTTTGATAAGTGATTTTTCTATCAATCTTATATCATTCTAGGGTTTGGGTTTTATATTTGGTAATGGGAAATTGTGTTTATATAGGTATTAAGAGAATTTATAGTAATTATATATGTAAATGTATCTTATAGGTATTCGGTGCGAAGGATAATGATTTTTGAATTCATTATTTATATATTGTCATTTCACCCAATTTTTACGCCTTTATTTGCCCTATTTTGCTTGCCTTGGGCGCTCCCTATCAGCTTTTCTCTACGTATTATCTTCCTCGAACACTTTTTTTGTTTTTACCATGGTTTTGTAGATAAACCGTCACTTGAGGCAGATTTTCCCTAGGTTTGATTCACCGAGACGACGATAGACCACACAGAGGGCCCACGACATACCTTAGACGGTCCTACATACCCTTGGGGGTCCTACTTGGCGTGCTAAAGCCATTCCTGTAACACCCCATGTTAGTTGAAGAGGTTCATTGATAGGCTTAAATGACTAGTACTTGAAGGGATTGAAAGTACTACTAATATTAACTAAGTGCACTTTCTTTTCTGGTTATCCATGCAAAAAAACTCAAAAGTTAAGCGCGCTTGACTGAGAGTAGTCTTAAGATGGGTGACCTTCTTCCTAGGATGCACATAAATGAGGACAAAATTACGCTGGAAAGGACATGTGTTGATCTGTGGGCCATGTACACAACCGGGCAAGCTACCGTGACTGACCGCTGCCAACCCAGGGTTTGGGCCGGGCTGTTAGAAGTGGTATCAGAGCAACCCTGCGACCGTGTGGTGATGGAGGCAGTTGTTATATGCTCCATTGTGATCACCAACCTAGCGGGTTAGCGGTTATGCTTCCAGGCGCAACGAGGACATTGCGTTTTTACAGTGGGGGTGATTGTAACACCCCACGTTATTTGAAGAGGTCCATTGACACGATTAAATAACTAGTGCTTAAAGGGATTTAAAGTAGTACTCATATCAATAAAGTGCACTTTTATTTTTGATTATCCATGCGAAAGAACTCAAACGTTAAGCGTCCTTGACTGAGAGTAGCCTTAGGATGGGTGACCTCCTGGGAAGGTTCCCGGGATGCTTATGAGTGAGGACAAAATTGCGCTGGAAAAGACACGTGTTGATCTTTGGGCCATGTACACAGCCTGTCAAGCTATCGTGAGTGACCGCTTCCGACCCAGGGTTTGGGCTGGAGTGTTACAATTCCGAGTCAAGGCAAGCTGGACCGAGGAAGCTTTATGAAGTCAGGAGAGCAAAAAAAGAAGGGGAGACGACGCCGCGGGCTGACAAGCATCTCACGACCGTGAGATGCCTTCACAAAACCAAGAAACTCGAGACAACCACGTAGCGGGCATGACACAACAGTCACAGGTGTGACTTAGCTCACATGACTGATCTTGCTTATGCTGACCAAGTTGCGGGCTGACAACACCAAAATGTGTTGTGTCTAGTAGTATTTATTAGGTTCGTTTATTATACTTTTTACGGGTCGTTAGCATCATTTTATGCTAACCTTAGTCCTTGTAATTATGTTGTTATTTAGTATTTTTTAGTCAACTTTTAAAGTCAAACCCGGAAGTCAACAAAAGTCAAAGTTAAACCCGAGACCCGAGACCCAAACCCGACAATTGGAATGGGCTACAAGCAAATCATCAATGCAAGAAGAGCAAGTCCAAAGGGTCAATGGAAGTCAAGGCGAGACTAAAGTCCAAAGGGGTCAATGAAAGTCAAGGCGCTCAACAAAGGAGAAAAACTGGCAGCATGAAACGCTGCCACCGCCAGTGAACGCTGCCAGCGTCCCACGACGCTGCCAGCGTCCGTGGGCGCTGTCAGCGTCCTGGTCTCAGACATGCGTTCTTCTATTCTTCGTCTTGTCATTTTGAGGCCCATTTCTCAAGGCCGTAGGTTTCCGTAGCCAAGGGTATAAAAGAGCCAAATTGTAGAAAGGAAGACAACATTGATACAACATTCCACAACACAACACATTAAAATTCTCTCAACTTTTGTTCTTCATTTTTGGCTTGTAATTTGGTTGAACTTCATTTATTTGGGTTGTAATATTGGATTATGGGTAGCTAATTCTCCATTTCTTAGTGTAATTGGAACAAGTTCACACCTTTAGCATTGTATGACTCTCTAATCCTCTTCTTCCTTATTTTATATAATTTTATTGTGTTAATCTTTCATGTTGAGTAGATGAATGTTTAGTTTGACTAGCTTGACATCTTATTTGCTTAATGAATGCTTTTTCTTGGTAGGATTTGTCAACCTATACTTGAATGTGTGAAGTAAACTTGAAAGACTTCAACTTTGGTTTAAAGTTAGAGTCTTTTGAGTGATAAATTATATGTTGTGTGATTTTAACATGGTTTAGTGTTGAGTTGCATGATTCTAGCTTAATCCTTTGGTTTAATACTTAAAGCTTACTTCTTTGATTGTGCTTATGTTTTAATAAGTGTTGGTTAAGTTGTAAAGGGTCAATCTTGGTTGGTTTAATCCATGTTGACTATTTCTTAGGAGGTAGTATTAGATAAATAAGAAGAGAGGTATAAAAGGGTCATCTTTGCTAATTGTTGTGTTACTTGGGATGATTGCACTAAGTACTTTTCTCATATTTGATTTCTTGCATAGAAGGTGTTTGTTTTATTTTCTAGCCTAGAATTTCATGTTTCAATTTGAGTAATCTTTCTAACCAAATTTCTCCCTATATGTTATCCTACATGTTTTCTCATTGTGAATATCATAGTTTGTAATTAATTTCAGTTTTTGTCTTAATTAGTGTCTTAATTTTTTATTAGAGTAATTAGTTAGTAATTAGTTTTGTTAATTGGCTTTTTGCAAGAGTCTAGATAAGATTAATTTAGTTAATACTGCCTTCTCTTGGGTTCGACCCTATTCTTACCATTTTACTACCTTTATTTAAGATAGTTTGTGTTTGTTTAGGAATTATAAATTGTTATTTGATCGTAGCTAATTAGCGGAATTAGCGACACCGTTTTTAAGCTCGTCACGGGCGCGACTTACATCTCATGCATGTGACTTCACCGAGGCCCATTTATCTTCCAAAGCTCATCTCTCCTCTTTTCTAAACCTATATATACCCCATTTTGTGTAATTAGAGAGTACAAAAGCCTAGACTTAGATTAGTTAGATTAGATTAGATTAGTCCTTTATTTAGTTTAATCCTTCTTCAAAGTCTTGTAATAGGATTTCTTGAGTTTATTTGTGAAGAGTGGTGGCAAAGTCTTCTTCTTTATTCAAGATTCTCTCTTAATTTATCTTAATCTCATTCCTTAATTAGTTGGTAACTTTCTTAATCCCTTTATTCGCTTGTTACCCTTCCTTTATTTTACTACTTGCTTGTCTTAGTTTATTATGTCTTGTCTTAATTTTTAATCTTATTTCTCCATATTTCTCATGCTAAGTAGCGAGTAGTGATTAGTATAGGATTAGTGGGGGTTAATGGGCTTTAATGAGGGTTAATATTTGTTTTTCGGGTTGATTTGTTGATTAATTGTCTTTCTTCCAACTTATGCACACCACATGTTTGATGAAATTCTTGCTTGACAAACTTGCATGATTCATATTTGTCTTAAATTTCCGTAAGATAAAAAACCCCGGAATATGTTTTGACTTGCATATAGTTGGTATATTGACCTAGTGTACGCGAGAGCTAGCTTGGTTCTGTATATGGGAGGGATTGTAAGATCGAGAGCCTCAATCCACCGCGCCCAAGTTTGACTACCCATTGACTATGAACCCGAATAACTAACCCGAAGTACCCATTAGAACCCACCGATCCTAGAATTTCCTTTATTGTTTATCATTTGATTATCTTAGTTTAGTTTTGTTTTCATATGCTTACATTTACCTTATGTTCTTAGTTTAGCATCAAACTCATTTTAATTGTGACTTTGTGTAGACTTGAGACTTGTTTATGTGACCTTTTAGCATCTCCTGACCGGACCTGTCGCAAGCCCGATGCAAAGATAATTACCTAGATTAGGCTAATAACAAATTATTGTAATTAGGGAAGTAGGGGTCGATCCTCAGGGAGATGGTGTTTCCTATAGAATGTGAAATGTCTTGCAATTGGGTCTTATCTAACGAGTATCTGGGTTTTGGAGTTTTGATTTCTAAACTAATGAAAAACATAAATGAAAACAAAATAAAAGCAAATAAAAACGAAAACAATGAAGCAAGTGATGAATTAACAATGATGAAAAGAATCTAGGGAAGTAGGTTCACACATGTAGATTAACATATTGATGAAATTGGATTTAGAACATGCAAATAATTCATTGTGAGTTCGTAAGAATGATGTGTTCATTACAATCATAGATCAGATGGTCTAGCAGGCTTTTAGGCAATTTACTAGGTCTTAATCCATTATGTCATGCTTTGTCTATTCAATTCGCGTATCTCTACCTTGGAAAAGAAATCCATTCTAGTCAATGATTTTTATCAGGAATCGTTAACTATCGTTATAGTCCAAACATGCATAGACATAATGTTTTAAAAGCACAATTTCTTTTATCCATTTATCATCTTTTAATCAACCTAACATGGCTACCCTACACCCTAGAAAAATGACTACTCACTCATGATGATGTTTAAATCTAAGATGATGTTAATAACAAAAACTAGGATAGACATGTTTATTTGATTTCGACAATATTTTAAGACTCTTTATATGCCGATAATAACGACGCTAAATTGACAATCTAATGAAATGAAATGACGATTATAACGATACTAAAATGAATCTAAGATAACATGGATGGAACATAACAATCAAAATAGAAAACATAAAGACATTAAACAAAAGATAAGATAGGAGTACCTAGATGACGATCAACAACGATAATGACAACAATAATAGAAATTCCTTGCATAGAATAGTCGATCCACAAATTACAACGCTTGAACCACTTAAAGTAGATTACAAAGATGAAATTCTTATTGATCTAAGCTAAGGTTTTGATATAGAAAAGACAGAAATAAACTAAGAACTAAAGATGAAAAAGAAGAAGAAAATGAGAGAAGAGAGGCTAGTTCTCCCTCCTCCTAATCTAGGGTTTTTGTAAAGAGAAGTGTAGAAGAGAATTGTGTGAAGTACATCTCATTGTGGTGGCTGAGGCTATCTTTATATAGCAGTAGGGTTTCGTGGGGAAGGGGTCATGCATTCATCACATAGGACAAAAAGGAGGAAGTCGAAGCAAAAGCTCGGATCAGCAGAGATACCCGATCGGGTATACCACTTACCCGATCGGGTAAGTTGTATTCTTGGTGCTTTGACTTTCGTTTCATCTCCCCTTGTATATGACTTGACTTTCAATGTCCCCCTTGACCTCTTGAGTCGGGTTTGATGATAGGGTTTGATGTAAAACGATGAATTCTTCGCCTGACTGATCGATCTTCCGACAACTGCGAAACCGTCTTTACTTCTTATCTCTTTTGGATCAGTGAACCTTCTTGAAATGCTTTTGGCTTGGTCAAGCTTGCTTCTTCAAATCATCGGGTTCTTAGGCAAATGCTCGGGAATATAGAAAAAGGGCGTAGAAACGTCACTTTTCCTACAAAACAGGTTAGAACATAGAAATTCGCCTAGAAGTCGATATTAGCTCATAAAGTAGCTTAACAAAGCACAAATGACATACAAAACCGATCAAAATTGGGGATTAAAATCATACAATATTCACTTATCATCTCCCGTCCCTATGGATCGACACCTTACTTCCCTAGAAACTTGCTTAGGTTGCTTGGTTTATATGTATTTATCTTGATTTGGGAGTGACGATTTTGGCCTCGTCAATTTTGGCGGCGTTGCCGGGGAACGAACCTGGGTCACCCGTGTGACAGGCGTGGGGAAGGATTAGATCTTGTGTTCGTTTGAGGAGATGTTTGTGTTTGATTGTGGATGGATGTTGGTGATGGTAGTCCCTTATCGAAATGTGTTGTGATTTGGGAGTGACGATTTTGCCCTCATCAATTTTGTATCTCCCCATACCAAACCCTTACTCGTCCCGAGTAAGAATGAACGAAGTCACGACCCTTATTTAAACTACGCTAATAAAATAACCGATACAAGGCAATTAACGCCCCCTACTCCGTCCCTTCAACTCACAACATGGTGGTAGGATACCCTCTTACAAGGCAAGTGGGGTCTTGCCAAATATTTTGATGCATTCAAGGTATTTAAGAATGCAAAACAAACGAGAATGAATTAGCAAAAATGAATGGCCACATGCCTCATCCATGTGCCGAGAATTATCTAAAATGGAAACGATTCAAGTACAAATACTCCTATGTAGTTACTAGTTTTAAAAAGACCTAAGCCTAGGACTATAGAGATGAATTACCTCCATGTTGTGTAAAATTAGTACATTCGCTCTCATTTGTTAGGATGCTCCGTCAAGGGTGATAAGGCGGGATGGAAAGTGAGAGCCCTATGGTGTTAGAAGACACTGTAGGATCGGAATTCCGCCTCTCACACAGTGAAAGGAAGGATCATCCCCTCTCAACCATGTAACAAAAGTGTAATCATCAATCAATGTAGGGAACAAAATGTTTGAGTTCTTATTTGATTTTTTTGAGATTTTTAAGATTTCTTTTTGGATTCTTGTTTTCTATTTAGATTTTGCTTGATTTGGGTGCTTTTAAAAGCAATGTAGCATAGCAAAAGGTGTGCAGCGGAAATCAACAATAAGCAAATCCTCGTCAAAGCGACATCGAGAGTGACCCCATATGCAGTGAGGGTACTGATAAGTGAATATTTGTATGATTTTAATCCCAAATTTAGCTCGGTTTTGTATGTCATTTGTGCTTTGTTAAGCCACTTTATGAGCTAATATCGTCTTCTAGGCGAATTCCTGTGTTCTAACCTGTTTTGTAGGGAAAGTGACGTTTCTACGCCCTTTTTCTATATTTCTGAGCATTTGCCTAGAACCCGACGATTTGAAGAAGCAAGCTTGACCAAGTCAAAGGCATTTCAAGAAGGTTCACTAATTCAAAGGAGAGAAGAAGCAAAGACAGTTTCGTAGTTGTCGGAAGATCAATCAGTTAGGAGGAAGAATTCATCACTTTACACCAAACCCTATCAACAGACCCGATTGAAAAGGTCAAGGGGGATGATGGAAGTCAAGTCAAAGCAAAAGAAGATGAAACGACAGTCAAAGGACCTGGAATACAACTTACCCGATCGGGTAAGTGGTTTACCCGATTACCCGATCGGGGATGTTTGCTGCTCCGCACAAATTGCTTCAACTTCCTATTTTTGTTCTATATGTTCAATGCTTGACCCCTTCCCCACGAAACCCTAATGCTATATAAAGAGAGCTCCAGCCCCTCTTCTAATCACACACCTCTTCATACATTCTCTTCTCTTCTCTTCTTACATTTCTCCTTAGATTAGGAGGAGGGGGAACTAGCCTCCCTTCTCTCATTTTCTTCTTCTTTAGTCTTTAGTTCTTAGTTTATTTCTGTCCTTTAGCTTAGATCAATAAGAATTTCATCCTTGTAATCTCCTTTGTGTGATTCAAGCGTTGTAATTGGTGGATCGATTATTATGTGCAAGGATTTTCTATTATTGTTATCATTATCGTCATTGATCGTCATATAGGTATTCCTACTTTATCTTTCGTTTAAATGTCTTTATTGTTTTCCATTTGATTGTTATTCTCTTTACATATTATCTTAGATTCATTTAGTATCGTTATAATTGTAATTTCATTTCTTAGATTATCAATTAGCGTCGTTATTATCGCCATATAAAGAGTCAAAATCAAATAAACATGTCTATCCTAGTTTTCATTGTTAATATCATCTTAGATTTAGACACTATCATGAGTGAGTAGTCACCTTTCTAG
>JAIUZE010074491.1:0-11709 GCA_022085475.1 Heliosperma pusillum | reverse complement strand
ACTAATAAATTAATATATATTTTATATGATTAAATAAGATTTAACTCAGTAATTAATCGTTAAATTACTAAATTAGTTGAGGTTTTGAGATAGAGGTAATTAGTTAATTATATTTACAAGGAGTTGTAAAATAAATTAACTAAGCATTGTGGGACCCATTATGTATTGATATAATGGCAAAATATTACTTAAAATGTTAGGTACATATTATTTATTTAATTATGTCATATAATTGTTATATGATCAAATTAACACTTAATTATATAAGATAATTAATCATATGATTAATAAGTATTTGTGGGACAAATATCAAAAATCAAAATAGACCAAATAAGGCCTCACATGGCCGGTCAAGTGCGTAGTGGTGAGGTGATGATGGTTGCTTTTGTTCATGGTCACAAGTCACATGTATTATGACATGAATAGTAACCTAAAATCATTTCATTCAAACACTACACTCTACCACTTTGCATGTGATTAAAATAAGCAAAATAAGACCCTTGAGAGGCTCTTCATGACCGGCCATATTGCCTATAAAAGGGCAATATGGTTGTTCATTTTTGTTGGTTCATTCTTGCTTGTTTTTCATACATCTCTCAAAAAGCCTTCTAATCACTAAAACTCTCATAATACTAATATTTAATAAGTATTACTAGTGTAGTAATATATTCTAATATTAGTAGCATAATATCTATCTTATTATCTAGTTAATAATAAGGGTAGATTATTTGGTATCATCTTGGTGCAACTTGAAGAAGGTATTCTAATTTGGAGATTGTTTTTGTTCATCCATATTAATAGCTCAAGAACAACAAGAAGAAGTTCTTGTTGTGCCCATTTAATTTGCATGCATGTTACATAGATCATTAAATACTAAATTAACAAGTAATTTAGTAACTAATTAGAGGAGTCTAATTAAGGTCTATGGACTTTCAAACAACAAAACTGAGACAAGTTTAATCTACCATTCACAACTTAAGAATGGAATGGTAATTAGTCCTAGCTCAAACTACAGTCTAATGCACAAGTTTAAAAGTTGATAAATGTTTCCCAAGGTTTCTTTTTTCATTCAGTCAATAATCTGAGTTTTACAATCACAAACATGCCTGTTATATATGCACTACAAAAGAACTTGTCCCTTGGATGCATGCAACATCTAAGGGTTCTAAAACAATCTCAACTACGATCTTAAATAATTCATAAATTCTTCCAATGAGGACGAGCACAATAGCTTAATAGTACAGACAATAAAGCAAAAATAGACCGAAATACAAAAGCAGAAAAGCAGTTTTGTTGTTTTCTTGAAAGGGCAAAGGTTTCAGTCTGGCTGTTCTGGCTTGTTCTTGGGACTTACTAAGGACTTATATGACTTCATAATCCTCCTTATTCATGCTGATACTTAACCTAATGCAAAAGGGGAGGCTCAACTAGACTGGATTTAAAAAATACCATGATGCACTCCTGCTAGACCTTATTATTTGAATGCTGATTTTGATGGAATTGTGCTTAACCTTTGAGAAAACCTTCTTGAACAATTTTGTGGACAATCATGGGGCCTTGCCAAGTGGCCAAGGTGGTGGTTGCTGGTTGGACCTTGTGTACGTCCTGAAGGCTTGGAAGTTGGTTGGTGTACTGGATGTTGTATTGGCTGTTGTAGAGTGTATCATAAACTGCAAGACTGTGGTTTGGCTAATGGCTTGATAAAGGGGACCATGTGGTTCTGTTCCTGCTGCAACCTCCTCAGGTTGAAAAGGACTTGGCCTCAAACCTGGTTCCTCTTCATCTTAAGAATCTCCAGAGTAAGGGCTTAGATCCCAAACATTAAAACTTCCATACACTCCATAGTCACCTGGCAAATGAAATATGTAAGCATTGTGCCATATCTTCTCAATGATTTCAAATGGACCATCAGCTCTAGGCTCCATCTTTCTCTTCATCTTTCATGGAAACCTTTCATTTCTGAGGTGGATCCAAACTAAATTACCACGCGCAAACTCTTTCGTGTGTCTAGGGACGTTAGCATTCTTCTTGTACATTTCATTGGCTCTTTCAATTTGTTTCTTGACAGTTTCATGAAGCTTGATCATTCGCTCAACCCTCTTCTTGGCATCAAAGTTGACTTCTTCCCTAGGGACACTAGACAAATAAATAGACATTAGTGGATTGATACCATGCACTACCTCAAAATGACGGTGGCCTGTAGCAGATGAGGATGCTCTGTTGAATGCAAAATCGGCATGTAGTAGCTTACGATCTTAGTCTTTCAGGGGCTTTCTCACTATGCACCTCAGTATCCTCCCTAATGTCTTGTTAGTTACCTAAGTCTGACCATTAGTCTGTAGTGATGAGATGTGCTGAATAAGAGTCTAGTGTTTAACAACCTCCAAAGTGTCTTCTAGAAGTAACTCATAAAATTGGTGTCCCTGTCAGATACAATAGTCTTAGGCACCCCATGTAACCTCACAACCATTACAGAGTCCGACCCCATTTGAGTCTTTCTACATGCTATGAAATGGGCCATCTTGTTGAATCAGTCCACCACAACCATTACATAGTTCTTCCTCATTTGAGTCCTACGTAGGGCCACTATGAAGTCCATGCTCACATCCTTCCAAGGTCTGATGGGCACTGGTAAGGATGTATAAGGCCCTGCCTGAAATGAACTCTTGGCTTGCTAGCATACTGCAAATATTCTAAGCACAATTTGGACATCTCCTATCATCTTTAGCCAATAAAGTTGATCATGCAGTATGTCTAAGGTATTATGCACCCTAAAGTCTCATCCTAGGCCACTAGAATACACCTCTTGGATTAGCAAGTTCCTGTAAGAGCCTCTTGGCACACATATCTTGTTGCCTTTGAATAAGAACCTCTTTTGCAGACTGTAAGGTAAATCCTGGACCCTGGTCCCTTCAGTTTGAGACAGCCAATCTTCACATAAGTCAAGATCATCCTTGTAGAGTTCTTTCATAAATTCAAACCCTATAACCTTTTGTTCCATGACTTACAGCAATGAATATCTCCTTGACAAAGTATCAGCAACAATATTCTGCTTGCCCTCCTTGTATTTGCTTGAAAAGGTGAAAGATTGAATGAACTCAACCCACTTACCATGCATGTGATTCAATTATGCTTACCGCTGGTATACTTTAAAGCCGCGTGATCGGAATGCAATACAAAGGGCTTAGGTTTAAGATAGTGACTCCAATGCATAAGGGATCTAACAAGGGCATAGAGTCAATTATCATAAGTGGAGTAACGAAGCTTAGCTCCACTCAACTTCTCACCGAAGTAAGCCACAAGTTTCCTTTCTTGAATTAAGACAGCCCTAATTCCCATACCACTGGTATCACACTCAACTTCAAACAGGCAATTGAAATCTGGCAGCCTCAGGACAGGTGCATCACAAAAGAACTTCTTAATGTTTCTGTAGGCTTGCAGTGTAACACCCGCGATTTTAATAGTTATAATTTAATAATATTATATTATCATTAGTTAGTCTAATTTTTGCTTTAGCTTAGAATTTAGTTAGTCGGGTAAATTCCATGTCTAATCTATCGAATCAGATCCCGTATTTGGATTCTACTCGAAATTTCATGTGAGCTAGGCCTTCTATTGGATATTGGGCCTTTATTTATCTTCCACTCACTCATCTTAGCCCAAATACTACTCATCCTTCCCACTCAAAATTTCAGCAACATCATTCATCTTCATCCTCTCCAAAAACAAAACCATAACCTCCTTATTCTCACTATTGTTGTAACACCCGCAAATGTACCCTATTTTTATAGTAAAAATATTTTACAGATACTTTTCAGCGAAATTTAGTTTAAATTTAGAATTTAATTTTCCGAGTCGAATTTAGAATTTCCGAGTTCGTATTTGGAATTTCCGCGAGATTCCATGTGAATCCCGTCTTAAGGCGACTTTGACTTTTTCTTGACTTTTCCACTCATACTCCTTCATATACTCCGTCAAACCCTAACCTAATTCATTCCTCACAACTCAACATTTCTTCTTCCTTAAGAAAACCAAAACCTTGCCTCCATTTTTTATCCAAGCTTAGATTCGTCATAACTCATTCGTTTCTTGCTCAAATTCACGTAAGTTCGTCTTATTCTTCCCCTCTCATCTTCCTCTGTCCGTATTGGTAATAAAATTACCGTCTTTCTTGTTTTTTAAATTATCCGTCTTTCTCAAGGTGAATGATATTCATCTTTTGTATCTAATTGTAGGTGGAGACTTTCTAGAAATCGATTAAAGACGCGAAAAGGTAACGGTGAAGGGTTACTCGATATCATTTACGTGTTTTTAATGTGTTTTCTATGTTAGTAATCGTATTTAGAATAAGATTAGTAATCATAGGAATTGGGTTGTTGATGATAGTTGTTGTTAGTTGATAATTGATATGAGAATTGATGATTTATGATAATAGTTGATGATGGTTGAATTTAGAACAAAATGAAGATGTCTTGACCCAAGTCACGGTCGTGAAACTCATGTCACGAGCGTGAAATAGTGGCTGACCATATACCCTTGCGTAACAGAGAGTTTCACGGGCGTGAAATACAAGTCACGGTCGTGACTTGTGCAGTTTCACTGCACTAACCCCTTTTCGTAAAATGATCATATCTCCTTCGTTACTTGCTTGTTTTGGGCTTGTGACCTACCGTTGGAACCGTAAGAGGATAAGCTATCACCTCCATTTGGAATTTCTGCATTTGCATATCTAGAACTCTAGTTATGACCGTTTGAAGTGGACCCTTGTTTTAGTTAGTTTCCAAACTCGTTGTTTTGAGATAAGATCTATGTTTCCTATTTATTATGCTTCTTAAGCTTGGTCTAATACTTATGTATCATGTATTGATTCATGTTTATCATATTTACATTTATATAATGCCCTATTCTCATGCTTGTGACGGTTTTTGGTACGTTCCACTTTGAGTCGGTTTTTACAAATGTTACGGTTTGAGCACTATTTTGTTATGTGCTTTGTACTCTCATTCCCTTGGCTATCTCCACGTTCGTAAGGCTGGAATGTCGGAACGGGGATGTATCCTTACTGCTTAATTGCATGTGTTAGTGGGCATACGACGACGTTGTTGGGAGGCGAACGCTTTGCGTTGATCGACCCGGCCGTCAAATGTTGTGTACTTGCGAGGTGGTGTTATTTGCATGTAGCGTACCGCTTGTTATGAGGCTTGTGCTCTTTTCCGCCTCTTTCGTGAATTGTTCTACCGAATTTGGGGTACTCGGCGTCTATGATTGACCGAGTCTTGGATGTGGAACGTCTTACCACATGTCGAATCGGAACACGTCTTATTCCGAGAGTCTGGCCAGGTTTAGACTAGGACCGTATTATTATCGTCGTCCTACCGGGAGGAAATTAGTCTACATATACGAAATGGATTGAATCGTGTATGCGTTCAGGGAATGTTTTGTTATGTGTGGATGCGTGATTTCATGATTGATTATTCATGGTCATTGCATGACTTGGCATGGTTTGTTTGTCGAGTCTCAATCTTATCAAACTTATACCGCTAACGGTGAGATGTAAGCCCTAGTGAGCGTATTCGGTTTCCTAAGAGTGTCTCCCCCGAGTCTTTGTATAACATGGTGGGTTCGGACTTGTACTTCATATGCTCTTATCATTATATATTGAATAACCTATCTATCCTTATCGTATTTCACATGTATATCTATATATGCATGCTTCTACTTTTGTATTTCCTTTTATGTACGTTTGATGTGATATGGCTGGGAGAACCCGGAGTTACTCCCCGCTGACTGTGGCGTTCATGTTTTTTCATGGATGAACAGGTTGCTTGATTGGATGGCTTTTTGCTTGTGGTATTTTGGGTTCGGGTGTGAGCTAGCGGGCGTTGTCCCTGGATGAAACACCTCTAGACGTTTATTAGCTAGTTTGCTAATCACTTTGATATTGATAACATTTTGAGAGACTTCGTCTCTTTGTAGTATATTCTATTTTGTTTGTAATTATTTGACATTCCTCGTATTTTCCATTTGCATGTAAAAAGGTTTCAAAAACATCGTATTTTCCGCTATATAAATCACATGCTTGTTATGTTTTATTTCCGCATTCGCGAGGGTTGTCACAATTGTTGAACAACACAAACCTTCACATATCTCACTCAATCTTCACTCAAACCTCTTAGTTCTTAGCTAATTCTTTCTCTTTTCTTTCCCTATTTCTTTTATGGTAAGAAAAGTCAAATCTTTCTCACTTTCATTTTCTCATCTTTTTCCAAGATGAAATTCTTCATCGTTTATGTCAAATTCTGTAGGAGGAGACTTAGAAATACGGAGAGAGACTACTTTCTAATAGAAGAAGAGCTTGAAGGAAATTGAAAACGCAAAAAGGTAACGGTGAAGGGTTACTCGATATCACTTTATGTGTTTTACATGTTAGAGTAGTGTTTATCATGAGAAGATGAGTTCTTTGTGTTAATTTCATATGCATATGTGTTCACTACCCTTGTTCATGTTTAATGCATCTCATATGCTCATCTTATGCTAATCTTATGCAAAGTTACAATTATGTTGTTGGATTCATTCATTTATTGTTGTTAAACTTATATTGGGTGATCAATGTTGTCTTATGATTATTTAATTGACTACTACTAATGATTGGGTATGATTACATTATATTTAATACGGTTTGATGATGATAAATGATGATAAGAATTAATGGGTACCAAAAGAATTTAAGTTATTGTTGTTGTTGTTGTGTTTTTTATGCAATGTGGCCCCAGTCGGGTGGCCGACCGCTGCCCCCATGACCGGCTGGGAGTCCTCTGGTTGTTGTTGGATGAATTTTTGTTATTTTAGAGTAGTGCGTGCCCAGGCCGGGTACCCGGCCGCTGCCCACCCCCACCGGCTGGGAGTCACGGATGTTTAATTGTTGTTTGTTGTTAAGGTGTGTGCCCCAGCCGGGTACCCGGCCGCCGCTCCACCGGCTGGGAATCACCCCTCTTTCCTTCCCTTTGTTTTCGGCCAAGTCTGTGTGCCCGAGGCGAGTATTCGGCCGCCGACTGACCCTTTTCGTAAAATGATCATATCTCCTTTGTTAAGTGCTTGGTTTGGGCTTGTGACCTACCGTTGGAATCCTGAGACGATAAGCTATCACCTCAACTTGGAGTTTTTTCATTTTCATGTATATAACTCTAGTTATAACCGTTTGAAGTTTTTTAGTTTGTTTTCAAACTTTTTGTTTGAGATGTGATCTATGTTTCTTATACATTATACTTCTTAAACATGGTCAAATGTTTATGTATCACGTATTGACTCATGTTTATCATTGTTATATTTATATTTTGCCTTTCTCACATGTTTAGTGACGGCTTTAGCATGTCTCCCATATTTAGTCACTTATGCGTTGAGTCTTCGATCGAGTCTTGTGTATTGGATGTTTTGTACGCTCATTTCCCGGTTGCACCTCTATATTCGTTAGACTTGATGTCGGGGCGATAGGGGTACAACCTTGATGCTTGTTGCAATTGTTTAGTGGGAATATGGCGACGTTGTTGGGAAGCGAACGCAATGCGTTGATCGACACGGCCGTCAAATGTTTTATCCTTATGAGGTGGTGTCAATGCATGTAGCATACTTGCTTGTTAATTCTGAACCTCATCTCCGAGCGGGTTTAGCTGAAGGATGATGCTTGTTCTCTTTCCGCCTCTTTCGAGCGGGTTTAGCCAAATATGAGGTAGTCGCTTCCGTGCGGGTTTAGCCGGGGAGAATCGAGTCTTGGATTCGAGGGTTTATCACAGGTTGAATCGGGAGGTTTATCCCGAGAGTCTGGCCAGGTTTAGACTAGGACCTCCATATTCTGCCCTCCTACCAGGAGGATTAGAGTCTTGTGTATACGACACGTTTATCGTATTCGGTTTAGGGAAATGTTTATCATGTGGACGTGTTTGGTCATACTTGCAAAGTACAGATGCTAGTGCGTGTCATTTACCGTGAGAGTGTGTTTGATTACTATTGATCTTATATTGAATTGATTACTTGTAATCGTTGGATGCCTTGAATTGGTTTGTATGTTGAGTCACTACCTTCTCAAGTATATGTCGTTAACGATGAGATGCAAGCCCTTAGCGTATATATAGTTGCCAAGGAGAGTCTTTCCCGAGTCAGTCTTTCATGACCTTGATATAATGAATGTTTCACATGCTTGTATGACGTTTTTAAGAATTACTTACTTATGCTTAATATGATATGATCATATGTATGCTGTTACATGTTTATGTACTTGACTAAATGCGTTTTGGTGTGATATGGCTGTGACAAACCGGAGTTACTTCCCACTGACTGTGGCGTTTAGACCTGGCAAACGGGTCAACCGGGTCGGGTTCGGGTCGGGCCAGTTCGGGTCGGGTCAGTTTGGGTCTTTTGTTGATTTCAGGTTAATTCGGGTCGGGTCGGGTCATTTCGGGTTTCGGGTTT
Source organism: Heliosperma pusillum (assembly GCA_022085475.1). Taxonomy (NCBI): domain Eukaryota; kingdom Viridiplantae; phylum Streptophyta; class Magnoliopsida; order Caryophyllales; family Caryophyllaceae; genus Heliosperma; species Heliosperma pusillum. Next base: position 3,243 of record JAIUZE010074491.1, on the reverse strand, counting down.
GTTTCGGGTTAGATGTCGGGTCTGTTTCGGGTCAACCAGGTCGGGTTATTTCGGGTCGGGTCATTTTCGGGTCAAAGAATAAGAGACAAAAGACCATTTTAAGTCTTTTCGGTTCAATTAAAGTTATGTTTTATCGGGTCATTTTCGGGTCGAGTTGTTTTGGATCGGGTTATTTTCGGGTCGGGTCAGTTACGGGTCAAGAAAGATCGGGTCATGTTCGGGTCGGGTCGGGTCTAATCGGGTTTCGGGTCACATTCGGGTGTTGTAGTTCGGGTCAATTTCGGGTCACGGGTCGGGTCATTCGGGTCGGGTCAATCGGGTCGGGTTGCTTTTGCGAGGTCTAGTGGCGTTCATATTTTATGAATGAACATGTGTTTGATGATGCTTCTTTTGGGGTTCATGATTGACCTAGCGGGAGTTGGCCTATGACGATTCACCCTTGACGTTCTCTGCTAGTTTACTAGACTTTTATTCAGACTTGACTACGTTTTGAGAGACTATGTCTCCTTGTAGTATTTAAAATTTGTTTATCTGACACTCCTCGTATTTCGTATTGTCGTCATGTAAAAAGTTGTAAAAACTTCATATTTTCAGCTATAATTATGCATGCTTGTTATGTTTTATTTCCGCATTCGCGAGGGTTGTCACATGCAGAGCACACTCAGTCCACATGACCTCTCCTTTCTTCATGCACTAAGTGATGGGAGTACCAATAGTACTAAAATTATTAATAAACTTCATGTAAAATGAAGCAATGCCATGAAAACCCCTTACTTCTGTAATTTTTTTAGGGATTGACCAAGACTTAACAACATCAACTTTGTCTTGATCCATAGAGATTTCCCTCCCAGACAAAATATACCCCAAGAATTTCACCTGATATGTCATAAAAGTACATTTCTCCAATTTTCCAAATAGCTTGCATTTTCTTGGGATCCTGAACACAGTTTCAAGGTGTTTCAAATATTCTTCCTGAATTTTGCTGTAAATTAATATATCATCAAAATAAACTACAAAAAACTTGCCTAAACATGGCCTTAACACCTTTGTCATCAATCTTACGAAGGGGCTAGGTGCATTTGACAATCCAAATGACATTCCAAGCCACTCATAGAGCCCATGTTTTGTTTTGTAGGTTCTCTTACACTCATATCCTTAGTTCATGATATCCCTGCCTAAGATCTATCTTTGAAAAACCCCTGAAACCACTCAATTCATCCAACATGTAATCTAGCTTAGGTATATAGAACCTTTAATTAACTGTGATGTTATTGATGGTTCTGCTCTCAATGCACGTCCTTCATGTGCCATCCTTCTTGGCCGCCATTAGAGCAGGAACAACAAAAGGGCTCAAAGACTCTCTCACAAACCCCTTATCCATATGTTCATCAATTTGTTTATGTAGTTCCTGAGTAGCTTTAGGATCACACGTGTATGCAGGTCTGTTAGGGAGTACATATCCTGGCTAAAGGTCAGTCTGAAGCTCAATCGTTTTCAGAGGAGGTAGACCCCTAGGAAGCTCTTCAGGGAACACATCTTGATATTAGCCTACCAATGGCTTAACTTCTGCAGGAATCTTGGCTTGCTCAATTCCCTTAACCTCCTTTGACAAAAGGAGTAGAATAGGTTGTTATTCCTATAATGCCTTATTTTAGCTGCTTTAGACAGAAACAATACCCCACTAAGATCCTCTGACATGCTAGGTGATAAGGGAAAAGTCGCGTTCCCTAAATCAAAATAAACCTAACTCAATACTAACTAATAATCAGTGATAAGTAATGTATCGAATCCACAAGGAGGCAGTAATAATCTATTTGCTAAAACTAAGCTTGTCTTAAGGTAACAAATCTTGAAGGTTTGGTTTTGGTTTCTAAACTAATTGCAATAACAATAGTAATAAAGGATAAATTCAATAAGATTAAATGTCTAGGGTCTCAGGTTCACTAGAATTTTTATTAGGGGTAGAGGGATAATACATTAACATGCAATAAAGTTAACTAAGGTCACAAGATCGATCGATTCAACTATGCCCTTTAGATCTACAATTTTTCATGCGATCGCTATCATTAAACGAGTTAGAGAATTATCGTAGCCTATCTTAGTCTTAACCTTATCGGTGTAAATCCTAATTTGCGAGACTAGTTAGTTAATCCGGGCCAGTAATCAATTAACTAGGTTTAAAGCGATAATCAAACGATAACCATGCAGTTGCAATTCAAATAATTAAGCTACCCCTTCTAACAATCCTAGATCCCCTTTCAACCGTAGATAGAAATTTACGTACTCATAACGATGTAAATAACAGTAATAATAAATAAGGTAAACATGATTAACAATGAATAAAATATTGAACAAAGAATAACTAACGATCTAATAATAACTGACGGAAGAAGATTAGTAAAAATACCGATTACAAGTTTGAACTGAAGGAAATAGTCTCGATGAATCAATCCAGTAGCAAAGCTAATAAAACTAGGGTTTCTAAGGTGGTTCTTGTTGGAGTAAGTGTCCTCCACAATAGTGCATTTATATAATAAATCTCATTTGGAATATACGTGGCATGATTAGTATATTTTGATACTCCACGTTAGTTGATTAACGTACATCGGTAATGCTCGGCTGACTAGAGTTTGACGTTATTGTCGTATGACGGCGGTGATCAACTGATCCCTTTAGATCACACCTATAGGATGAGACCCAAATAGAATACTAATTATTTGTATACGATACAGTTTAATTAGGGCATTACATATATTTGATATGTACGTTTTGTTACGAGAGTTATTTCTTGGAAATTGAGTTAGAAACTCATTCCACTTAAGTTTATTAGTTAATTATACGATAACTGACTGAATAAATTTTACGTCTTATTTTAATACGATTAAATAAGATTTAATTTAGTGATTAATCGTTAATTCATTAAATTAGTTGAGGTTATGCATATATTTTGATGTAGAGGTAATTAGTTAATTATATTTACAAGGAGTTGTAAAATAAATTAACTAAGCATTGTAGGACCCAATATATATTGATATAATGGTAAATATCACTTAAAAGTTGAGTGTATATTGATTATTAATTTAAGTCATATAATTGTTATATGATCAAATTAACACTTAATTATACAAGATAATTATACATATGATTATAAGTATTTGTGGGACAAATATCAAAAATCAAAATGGACCAAATAACACAAGTAGGGGCCGAATCTTTGGTTAGTGGAGATCAATGATGATTGTT
>JAIUZE010074490.1:0-25928 GCA_022085475.1 Heliosperma pusillum | reverse complement strand
CTCAAATGCATTCATTTCTTTCCCCCTCTTGGCATCATTGAAAAGACAAGAACAAAGACATGAAACGACTAGAATAACACATGTCAAGGCAAGAAATAGATATGCAAAATACGCAATATAAGACGATATATATCAAGCAGAATAAAGTGCAAATGTTGATTAAACTACAAACCACAAAATAGAGTATTAGGTGCCATTGGGCCGAATTGGTAAGTAGTTCAAGAAACAAACAAACAAGGATAAGAAGATCAAGGCTTTTTGGGTTGACAGATGATGTTGGGATTAATGTAATCGGGTCGGGTGCGGTACTCGAGAGTAGAAAGACGATCAAGGCACCTCGACACAAGAGTAGCTTGGGCGGTGAGGCAAACATCGATGTTTCGAACCTTCAAAGAAAGAGCCTCCGTCGCATCAAGTATAGTGTGCATCCCCTCACGCATTTCCGAACCGCTTTGCACCAATGCACCTTCTTGGCTCACCAAGAATTGCATCCGATCCCTTTGCCTATACATCTCTTGTCGAATATACATTCCTCTCTAATTTTGCTAGGCAATCATCAACACCCGTCATCCAAGACCTCAACTCACTACGCACACCCGAACCGACATGGTCACGGGTAGAGCTAGTGTTCCCCATAGCCACGGTTTTTTCATTTTTTTTTTATTTTTTTTTCAACAACCGCAACAATTTTCTTATCTTGCGCATCAAGGCGCTCCATTACTTTTCCCATAAACACATCCAATTTCGATTCAAGCCCCGAAAAATCAGCCACCATCGGTTTCACAACAACCGAACCACCTTTTTTTTTTTCTTCACTAACATCCTCTTGTACCCTTTTTTTTTTTTTTTTTTTTTTTTTAATCGACGCCTTTTTGTACTTTCAAGCACCGAACCCGACTCGGTTTGGGTTTGGAGTTTGGGTGGTGGTGTTTTTGTAGAGTTGGAAAAGGAATCTTAGGTAATTAATTTTAGGGATATGGTAAGGATGAGATTTGGTAAATAAAAAGATATGGTGATGTATTTTTGTTTAGGAATTTCGGCTAACATGGGATACATGGGTAGAATTTGGTTTGATTAGGAAAGTGAATAAGATAGGTTTTTGGCAAATATGTGGTTCATAATTCAATTTCCATAAAACACTAAATATGCAAGATACTCACGTAAAATATATTATATTAAACACAAATATACTAGCAATGAAATATGCGGACACAGTCATATAATCTCGTCTGAATCTAGCCAGTCACGCAGGTTCACAAAATAAATAAGATGAATTTAATTGCTACCGATTAAACCAATTTCCAACCGCAAAATCTCAAAACGTCTTCTCGCTAACGCCTTTGTTAAGATGTCAGCCCATTGAACATCAGTACTACAAATTTCGAGTTTAATGTTGCCCTTTTCTACATGGTCACGCAAAAAATGATGTCTAATGTCTATATGCTTAGTACGAGAATGCTGAGCTGGGTTCTTAGAAATAACAATAGCACTCGTATTATCACAGAACACAGGCATACAAACAACATTAACACCATAATCACATAGTTGTTGCTTTAACCAAAGTAGTTGGGAACATACCAGTCCTGCAGCTATATATTCGGCTTCTGCAGTAGATAACGCAACCGAATTTTGCTTCTTTGAGCCCCAAGTTATTATGCAAGGTCCAACAAAAGTAGCGAATCCAAAGGTACTTTTCCTATCTAACGAACATCCCGCATAATCTGCGTCTGAATATCCTACTAGATTGAAATTACACTCAAGTGGATACCACAAATATAAATTAGATGTACCAATTAAATATCTCAAGATACGTTTAACTGCAATCATATGTGATTCCTTAGGACATGATTGAAATCTAGCACAGACACATACGCTGAACATAATGTCAGGTCTACTTGCAGTCAAATATAATAAAGAACCAATCATACCTCGATATGTAGTCTCATCTACGGACTTACCAGTTTCGTCTAAAGTTAACTTTTTGTCGGTTACCATAGGTGTGTCCATTGGGTGAGCGTTCTCCATACCAAATTTTCTGATTAGCTCCTTGACATATTTTTGTTGGTGAATCTTTATGCCTTCTTTGGTTTGTTGAATCTGCAATCCTAGGAAGAATTTTAATTCTCCCATCATGCTCATTTCAAATTCAGAGGTCATAAGATCTGAAAAATACTTGCACAATTTATTGTTAGTAGACCCAAAAATAATATCGTCTACATAAATTTGAGCAACAAGTAAATCAGAACCCTCGGATTTTAGAAATAGGGTTTTGTCGACAGATCCTCTCTTAAAATTGTTTTGTAATAGAAATTTTGACAATCTGTCGTACCAAGCCCTAGGCGCTTGTTTCAAACCATATAAAGCTTTATCGAGTTTAAAAACATGGTTTTTAAACTTGCTATTCAAAAATCCAGGAGGTTGTTCAACAAAAACCTCTTCTTCCAAATAACCATTAAGAAAGGCAGTCTTAACGTCCATTTGGAACAATTTCATTCCTTTGTGAGCTGCGAAGGCGATGAGCAAGCGAATAGCTTCAAGTCTTGCTACTGGAGCGAAAGTCTCGTCATAATCAATCCCTTCTTGTTGATTATAACCTTGAACAACCAATCGAGCCTTGTTACGAATTATAACTCCTGAATCATCCAATTTATTTCTGAATACCCATCGAGTACTAATCACAGTTCGATTAGGAGGTCGTGGCACCAGGTGCCATACTTTATTACGTTCGAACTGTTGAAGCTCTTCTTGCATTGCCACAATCCAGTCGGATTCTGCGAGAGCTTCTTTGATGTTGGTAGGCTCTATGGTAGACAGAAAAGAATAGAATGAACAAAAGTTATTTAAAGTTCGCCTCGTTTGAACTCCTTTATTCAAACTCCCTAGGATCGAATCCATAGGGTGAGAACTCTTATATTTCCATTTCTTAGAGTTCCTAGGCTCATCATCATCTGATGAACTATCACTTTCCTCAAATGATTCAGAATCAAGATTGGTTCCCCCTGAGTTGGACTCTGGGGTTATAGCTGAAGTTGGTACAACTTCAGTTACACCATCTTGGTTCTGGTTCAAAGTTATAGCATCATCAGCATAACTTCAGTTTCCTTTTCCTTGTTTTGAGAAGAGACATTCGTATCATCAACAATTGTCTCAGTTCTCTGTTCAAGGTCATTTGCGGATTTATCAAGTTCATCATTGATTCCTTCAATAACTTCTTCATTATTTTCTGGCACGTCATCTCTGGAGAGACGAAAGTCTGGATCATTCATGTTCTCTTCTTCATTCTGTTCAACTTGTTCATGCACATTATCTTCATCAAATACAACATGAACACTTTCTTCTATGCACAACGTTCTTTTGTTAAAAACTTTAAAAGCTTTACTATGATTAGAATAGCCAACAAACACAGCTTCGTCACTTCGTGGATCAAATTTGCTCAAATTACTTTTTCCATTATTATGGACAAAACATTTACTCCCGAAGCAACGAAGGTGAGCTATATTGGGTTTTCTCCCTCTTAAAAGTTCATAGGGAGTCTTTTTGAGAATTGGTCTAATCATAGCTCTATTGTGCACATAGCATGCAGTACTTATGGCTTCTGCCCAAAAGCTCTTAGGAAGGCCACTACACAAAAGCATAGTGCGGGCCATGTCCTCTAATGTTCTATTCATACGTTCCACGACACCATTTTGTTGTGGGGTTCGTGGTGCAGAAAAGTTATGTCCTACACCATTCTCCCTACAATATTCTATAAAAGCTTGATTATCAAATTCGGTGCCATGATCCGTACGAATGGAAACTAACTTTTTATCATACTTGTTTTGGGCGAGCTTCATTAGTACTACAAACTCATCGAAAGTTTCATCTTTAGTAAATAGAAAGATAGGCCATACATACCTGGAGTAGTCGTCGACTAGGACGAATACGTACCTTGATCCACCGCGGCTTCTAACTTTCATAGGTCCACACAAATCCATGTGTACCAACTCAAGTGGACGCTCTGTACTTACTACTCTTTTCGGTTTGAATGAAGATCTAACTTGTTTACAACGGGCACATGAGTCACACATCTTTTCTTGCTCGAATTTTATTGAGGGTAAACCCTCAACTAAATCCCAAGACTTAAGTTTCTTTAAAATCGTTGGACTGATGTGTGCAAACCTCTTGTGCCACAGGCATGAATCATCCATTGTGACTTTCATGCACGTAAAGGAACTTGTAGTGACTTTGTTTAAATCAATCATATACACGTTCCGTTTACGTAAGCCTTCTAAGATAACGTTACTAGTTCCTTCAACTATGATACGACAAACATTTGAATGAAAAACGACTTTGTTTCCTTTGTCACATAGTTGAGAGATACTTAGCAAGTTATGCGTAAGGCCATCTACCAGATATACGTTATTTATAGCATGTGAAGAAGATATACCAATCTTACCTACACCGATTATGTTGCCCTTCTTATTGTCTCCAAAGGTGACCTTGCCACCATTGAAGGGTTCTAGTGAAAGAAATAAATTCTTGTTTCCAATCATGTGCCTCGAACATCCACTGTCGAGATACCTAAGATTGTTTTCTTTCACTATCTTCTGCAGGAGAATCAAATACAGCTTTTAGGTACCCACGCTAAGTTAGGTCCTTTATGGTTAGTGACTCTATATATTTGATCCTTCCTAACCCATACCTGTTTGACAATTCTTTTCTTCTTAGGATAGGGTTTGCTAGGTTTATTATATTGATTGTTGTTACGACGCACATTAGGTTTAAACGACTGCTTCTGATTCACATAAGGTTTAGATTTTGAAGGAACAGATGTGTAATCGAAAGCCATGTCATAAAACCACCTGAACTCATTGTTTCTAATCTCATCACGTTGAGATTCAGGTTCAGACTCATTAACACTAGACACGTCATGCTCTTTCACAAAATCAGTTTGATTTTTGTTGTCATTAACATATTTAACACAATTATCTTTAACATGACCGTTGTGACCACAATAATTGCAAATCAGATATTCTGAAAGATTGACATACTTCCTTCTTCTGAAATCACGGTCAGAAGGAGTGGATTTGCATTTATCATGGTCTCTACGACTATAGCATTCATGACCAAGACCTTTCTTCATGTTATTGTTAGACTGTTCGGTAAGGAAGTCTAAGACCTTTTGACTTCCTTCCCACTTATCATGAACTTTTCGTGCATGTAGGAGCAATTCCTTCAAAGACTGAATTTCTTTTTCACACGACGAATGATCTACATTCGAGTCTTTGGAGGGATTGTTCTTTTTGAAATTTTCACGAAAATCATTGAAACGTTTGTTCAAGATAAGTTTCTCCTCATTATGTTGACTTTTGGCTTGGGAGAATTCAGCCTTCAAATCTTTCAATTGCTGAGACAGAAAAGAATTTACTTTCTCATGATCAAGAATAACAACTTCCTTCGCCTTAGCTTGAGATTGTAAAAGCTCATTGACTTTCTTCAATTCTAAAGTTATAGCTTCATTAGCCATAACTTTGGCTTGAAGGTGCTTAATGTTGAGCTTCAACTCTGAGATTATAGCTTCATTAGCTATAACTTTAGACTCAAGAGCTTCTTTCTCAACATTTGTCTTGTCTGAAGTTATAGCTGAAGTTGCCATAACTTTAGACTTGAGCTTTTTAGCTTTGGCCTTAAGAAGTTGGTTTTCCTCAGCAATGTCAAGAATTTGTTCTTTAAGATCTTTCAATTCTAGACTCTGCTCATGACAGTGATCTAAGGCTTCTTCAAAATACTTAATTAAAGACTTCTTAGATAAATTCTTAACTTGTTTTTTCAGTTCAAGATGACTAACCTCTTCATCATCTTCTGAATCTGGTTCTGAATCTGAGTTGCCAACAAGACACATCTCGGATTCGCTTTCATTGTCACTGTCGGAAATTAGGTCAAGACTGACGTTGCTTAGACACAAGTTGGCGACTTCCTCTTCTTCTGATTCGTCTTCCTCTGTGTCGAGATCTCCCCAGCAATAAGCCATCATTACTTGCTTGAATTCCTTCTTGGTTTTGTCTCGTTGATTTTTGTCTTTGATTTTCTTCCATGTTGGGCAATCTTTGATCATGTGATCATTATCCCCACATTTGAAGCAACCACGACTAGAAAGAGACCCTTTTGACTCAATTGGCTTCTTGTAAGATTTGTTAGTGTTGTTGTTAAACGTTTTCCCTTGTGGTTTGTTAAAGAATTTTTTCTTAAAACGTCTAGCAAACAACACTGTTTCATCTTCAAGATCCGAATCTTGTCTTTCACTAGATTCGGCCTGTAAAGCCACCTTCTTGCTATTACTATCATTTGCCGCATCTTCATCAAGAGTAATCTCATGAGCCATTAGGGTGCCAAGTAGCTCTTGATAAGATAGGTCAGATAGGTCTTTACATTCCTCAATTACCGTCACCTTAGGTCTCCATCGTTTAGATAGACTTCTAAGGATCTTCCTGGCAATTTCCTCGGAGTCAAAAGTTTTTCCAAGATTTTTCAATTCATTAATGATACTGGAGAAGCGAGTAGACATGCTGTCAAGCTATTCATTTTGTTCCATGGAGAACAATTCGTATTTTCGCATAAGTAGAGCTATGCGTTGCTTTTTGACAACAGTTGTCCCCTCATAAGCTAACTCAAGACCATCCCATATTTCCTTGGCAGTAGAACTAGATGAGAAACGATCAAATTCAGTATTGGTCATGCCGTTTTGCAACAGACTAATAGCCTTTGAATTTTTCTCAGCTTTCTTATAATCTGCCTCAACATAGTCATCTTCTTTCTTTTCGATGGAAGTGCCTGTAGCCGTTACAAGCATGATCTTATTAGGACCATTCTTAATGATTAGCCAACACTCCCAATCGTTACCCTTTATAAAATGGGTCATCATATTTTTCCATAGACTGTAGTTCTTCCCATCGAATACGGGACACTTCAGATGTTTGGAATCCATTAAAATAAAATTAAATGCAGCGGAAAATAAAAAAAAATAAAAAGATAAATGGATCAGACTCCTTGCTGTAAGGCAATCAAGAGCACGAGGCTCTGATACCAATTGTAGAGTCTATTGATCGAATACGAAAGAGGGGGGGGTGAATTGAGTATTGAAAACTAGCCCCACTTTTTCGATTTATATGATATGTAATTAATTATTTGATCTTATGAATTAAAATCAACTAATTAATTAATCAAAGTAAGCGCGAAAAACGAAATAACGAAAAGTAAAGAGATAAGAGAGAGGCACACGATTTTTGAAGTGGTTCAGTTTCACACTTTGAAACCTACGTCCACTATTCTCGATTAATAATTTTTAGTAACTTTCTACGGATTACAAAAATTACCAACCCACTCGTATAATCAACACTATGATTATAACTCAAGGTGAGTATCGCTAAATACTCTATACTATCTTACGCTAATAAGAAAGTACTATATAACTCACACAAATTCCTGTTAAAGAATTGTAAGCTTATAATGATGTACTATTATCCAATAACATATTTCACTCAAGCGATTGATAATAATTGATGCACGACTCTTTTAAAAACAAACTCTAAAAAATAATAAATATTTGCTCAAAGGTTTGCTTTAAAACGATTTTGGAAAATCAACACTAGAAAATAATTGTGCCGTGTGTATGTAGTGTATTTCGTGTGTATGTCGTGTCAATTACAATTGATATGTGAATGAGTATTTATAGTAGAAGAATTATAGTAGATCTAAAACCCTAGTATAATATTTAATAAAGATACTTATCTTATCACAAAATAATATTTGCTTATCTTTTAGAAATATCTTGATCTCAAAATATTATTTGGTTTATCTTATAGAAATATATTTATCTTGATATCTCAAAATATTGTTGTAAAGATATAGTAGAATCCTAGATTAGGTAAACTCAGGAAACAAACCTATGGAGGCCGGATTCCTATAGCTCACGAAACCCTAGGAGCACGAATCCCTAGGTGGCACAAACTAGGTTTCACGAAACCCTAGATGGCTCAACCACTAGGTGGGCTAATTAGGTTAACAACAACTTGAGATAGAATATATTAGAAACCCTAGGTAGCATGACAACCCATAAGTTGTATTACTAACCAATAGAATCTCATAAATATATTCTCTATTAAAATAATTGATAAAGATAAAAATACTCTTTCACTTTTGAAAACATTTCAAAACATTTTATTTCCAAAATCATGCATCAATATTTTATCATTCAAAGTCATAGACTAAAGCTATAACTTTTGAACATAAAATCTCTCGAATGGAATAGTTACCGAATGACGACCTATACTATCTAATCTTCACAAAGATCTTCAGTATACGAATCATCTCTTCATCTTGATCACAAAGACCCTCCATCTCGAGTCCTGTGTAGTTTGATGTAGATCTTGTTTGAAGCGATTTTCCTTAAAGTTATGCCTGGTTAGCTATAACTTCCATGTTCACTTCCAAAGTTATTCCTGAAGTTGTTATAACTTTGTCTCACAGACTTTATCAAAGTTATGCCTAACTTTGATCTTTCTTCTCATATTTGTTGCTAGCTATAATAAGACTAAGCACACAGTTACACGCATATGATATATCAAGTAAAACATATTATCACGTAAACATATGTCATTATCAAAACTATCAAATTGGTCCAACAAACCTGAAGAAGTCGATCATCAGAGATCGGTTCACTTGTGTGATCTCGGATAGGCATCTAGGTATTTTACATTTTAAAATTTCTTCACTTTATTATTGTTTGTTGTAATTGTTACTGAAACTTACGTCGATGGTTTTGGAAGGTATAATAGCGGCGATGAAGGTGATGTTGCAGAAGTACCCTTCATATGGGCTGCACAGATTTTGCTTAGAGCACATCAAAGCCAATTTGTTGACCAATTTTAGGAGAAAGGGATTGAAGAAGGCTTGCCAGATCTTGGAGACGGAGCTCAATCAGACGAAATACTGGAATCCTTGGGGTAGAATTAATGAGTTAAACCCCGAAGCTGCTGAGTATCTACAACAAATCGACCCAACGATGTGGACACTCTTTGAGGATGGTGGCCATAGATGGGGGTTGAGTACGACCAACATGTCGGAGAGCTACAACAACGTACTCAAAGGAGCACGTCTCCTACCCATTAGAGCCATGGTTGAGAGCACTCTTGAGAAATCTGCCTATATATTCCGCAGAGATCGTCCTAAAATCAACGCCTGCAACACTCCACTACCGCCACATCCGATGGCCATTTACATGGCAAATACCCATTACCGTCCGCTCTACGTGCTTTGGCGGCAACATCAGATCAACGTTCATGCCTAAAAACCCGTGCGGATATATGCTTTGCCTGGAGACAAAATAGTGTATCACAGAGGGGACCCTGGAAACATCTAGGCTGGGAAGAAGAAGAAGATGCCATAACTGTAAAAGATTTATATATGAATTAGCTTCTTTAATGGTTAAAACATTGACTAACAAAATAGTGTATAACTGTAACATATAAACAATTACACATCAGACAAACGGAACAACCATAAAAAAAAAGGGTTAAAACATTGACTAACTAAATACTTTTATTTATATGAAAAACAAAAGAGAGATTTCATTTATCCAATCAATATTATTCAATCTTATTCGTAATCAGGATAGAACCAACCATGATCAAACAACTGGCATATCACTCCCTCCCTTTTTCCCTATAAATAACACCGTCCTAAAACTTATTTTAACACAACTCCTCCCTCCTCAACCACCAACACCTCACCACAACAAAAGTTAACAATGTCTGATAATTGGGATTCTGAAGTACAGGAAGTGCAGAGGGAAATATATAGAATTAGGGACGAGTCGGATAATTTTCATACTCGTCTTAAATTATTAATTACGGAACATATTTACATGGACTTATTATTGGGTGCTCCACCCTTAAGTAAGCTCAATGGCATATTTACAGGCAATGCTAATGATGTACTCACTCCCTCCATGCCAGCCAACACTACCTTCGGTAATATATTAATCATTCTCTTCTTATTTTATGTTTTACAATCAATTTATTATATATATTTTATTTATAAATTCAGATACATGGACCACAAAATGGGAGGAACTAAGATCCTTAAAAGATGAATTAGTAAACATGATTAAAATGTTGTTCAAAATAGTGGATCAGTCCGCCTTAAGGGACCTTCTATCTGGAGAGGGTCGAGTCTTTGTTAGGCGGGAACCGGTTTATTATTGGAAAGTTTATGAAGATCTTACAACCGAGGAGGACATGCTGGCCGCATTTGGTGAGGGTGAATATGAACCAACCAACTTTATGGATGATATTTCAGATTACGATGACGAGGATCACGAGCCTATTTGCGGCACAATGGATTAAGACTACTGAGTGGGATATTATTAAGACTAGTTACATTTTCTTATTAACCACTGTTGCATTCAGTCTTTCTTTAATGTTGTAACTGTCATTTTTCAATGTTGTATTTATGTTTCAAATTAATCAAATAAAACTTTAAGTTTTTTTAATTAATTATTCCAAATTAATCGATGTCGTAAACATTACTTATTTTTATATAAAACAATAATATTATAATTTAAAAATTGGAAGATATTATTATTAAACTATTATACAACTATAATATTATACAACCTCAAAATTATAAAATTAACCAGTTTGACTGGCTATTTGCAGGTCAAAATAGCCAGTTTGACTGGCTATTTGCAGTTAACAATAAAAAAAAGAATGGTATATTGACTAACTATATGCTTCTTTAATGGTTTTAACATATAAACAATTACACATCAGACAAAAAGGGTACAAAAAAAATAAACAACCGTCTAACTAGGAAAAATATGGTCAACAAAATATTGACTTACTATATGCTTTTATTTAATTAAAAACATCGTTTAAGGAAAGTCCACTATGTTCTAGCTAAATACTTCGGTTCCACCATTAATCTACACGTCCAAAGGTTACAAATTAATCTAAGTAAAATAAAGTCGATAACTAGCAAATTTACCAAAATAGGCTATTTTTTTCCAACAAAAAAATGTATATGTTTTGTACCGAAATTATTTTTCTATTTTGTACTAATAATTATTTAATATAAAATATTTTATACTATTTTACCAAATTATTATTTACGTATAATATTATTACCACATAAAAATTTAAATACGTTACAAATACAGACTTGTACGTATAATATTTTTTATACATAAAAAATCTAAATACGTTTCAAATACAGAATACGTATAATATTTTTGATACATAAAAAATCTAAATACGTTTTAAATACATAATTTTACGTATAATATTATTTATACATACAAATTTAAATACGTATTAAAAACTTAAAAATAAGTATTTGAAATAATTTCAGTGTAAACGCAATAAGTTACAAATTACAAATTAATAGACAAAATTATAAAAACCAGAAATTACCGAAATCGCCGTCAACAAAATATAATATATCAGCTGCCGAAATTGCTTCAGTAAATGACGTTTGTTTTTTTAAGAGTGAAAGTTTTTGGTGAGTGTGAATTGACGATATGATAGTGTTACTTATATATCAAATTTTTTGAGGTGCTCTGCTCAACAATCAAACATTTCACAGATGAAATTATTACTCAATGCAAATAGTTATTACTCATGTATGACAACAACAATTACTACTCAATGCAAAAAATTTATTTATCAATGAATCACGAAACTATTACAATTATTACTCATGCAAAAATTTTATGACTCAATATAATTGCCAAATGAAATGGCGATTTGCAGGAAGAGTAGGACCAATTCGCCAATTGAAATGGCGATTTGCAAGTTTGCTGATGGTTTTGCAAAGGAAGAATTCGCCAGTTCAACTGGCATTTGCGTAAAAGCCAGTTGGACTGACGATTTGCAGGAAAGAAATTTTTTTTTTTTGTAAGAATCGCCATTTCAACTGGTGATAACCCCATATCGTGTTTACGCTTAACTTTCCAACACCCTGAATCTCAAGCTTTGATATTTTCAAAGTCTAGCATATTTGCAGGGTTGGTTCTTCGTAAAGTTCTTTTGGTAGGAGTATGTTATTGCAATTAACTTTTCGTTCATAACAAACCATTTTTTTTGTTGACAACAATAAACTATTTATATTTAAAACGTGAAATAAAACTACATAATGATTTGTTATATGACAAAAGGAGGGGGGTTAGAGACCTATGTACTACTTAATCCAGTCTTAGTAAAACAACTGGAAATCGTAGCTGAAAAGAAAATACATCTTTTCTTAAAAGGTGGGTGACAATGGGTGTAGAAATTGATCTTGTGAAAATCTTCCCTCTTAATCTTCGTTACCATAGCGGTAGAGTGTGCAAATCTCCATAAAATAGTTAAGACGTTGAGGGAAACCAACGATCTTTTCTACTGTGTGGGAAAAACATAACTCGTTCGTCCTTTACTTTTGGGGGCGGTCGTTACTTCTTCTTTATTGGCTATGTAACTAATTACTCACTGCTTTAAATTTGAACTTCATTATTGAGACTTTGTTGACTTGAGAAGAGTTAGAAGACGGTCATTTTTTCTTATCAACTTGAAAAACAACCTCTTCTTGAACCAGGGTAACACTCGCTGTCTGCATGACATCATTTTGTTCATAACGATTCTCCAGCGTAGGATAGGAAATGGGAACTTCTGTTGTGCTTGAAATTTCTTCTTTAGGAGTTTTTGTCTGGATGGTTTTAAAAATGTAAGGGGACATGCCCTCAAGAAAGACATGGACCCATGAAAGAACTCTAAGTTTTTTGCAATGTAATAAATTATGGTAACCTTGAGAAGATAGAGTTAATGCGGTGATTAAGGGCTAGCTTAGGAATCAGATCCATTAATGGCGTCGCATGACGCAAAGTTACTCAGCTTCTAATGGCACCTCTGAAACAGAATCATCAAATGAACCCGAAAATAACAAAGCCTTTTTTCCCTTTCCGTTCTATGTCAAAAGGATCTATTTCAGTAGATTTCTGCTTTCCATTTGAGCTAATGGCTAATCGGTCAATCACAGCTTGAATCTCTCTGGAAATTTCCTTATTTTGATAGTTATATTTGAGCGCACACTCCAAGTAATTATTGGCCTTCAGACGGAGGTAAAAATATTTAAATGCTAATCCCTTTTGGTAGAGATATTTAGTGTTAAAAGGATCAACATACAAGATAATTGTGCAATACCAGCAAACTTGATCGTAATTGGGAACCTTTAACTCACATGCTGCCAAGTTCAATAGTTGAGATAGGGCAAGACAAGTTACATAGGGCTCATTAGATTTGGCAATGGCACCCATAAGTAGATGAAATTTAAGATTTATCTTATAGTGGAAAAACGCTAATGGCACAATACCCAATTTAAGACAACGTTCCCCTTATCCTCGATAATTCTGACACTATTAAACGACGGTGCCCCACATCCCCTAGAGGCCTAACATAGGTGGTCATCCATCTCGGGAAAATCATCCCCGCATATCATGTCCCCAAGACCGACTAATATTAATTGGAAAGCTAAACAAAAAAGAAACTTAAAATTTAGGAAGACGATTAAAAGCCGAACCTTGCTTTAATGTTTAAAAAAGAAAAGAAACTTAATGATGAAGGAAAAAAACTTAATATTTAGGAAAGAAAAGGATACTTAATGACTAAGGAAAATAGGAAGTAAAAAAAAATCGGGAAAGGAGGAAAAACCAAATGAAACTTAAAGGGAAAATAAACGATTAAGAAACATGCTACAACAAAACCAAATCCCTTCACCACCATCCCCCAACCTGTAATACCCGTAAAATTCGTCAATAGAGATAAAATAAAGGGAAATTAAAAATTAAGCGAAAACGAATTTAGCAATAAAGAATTTTGAAAGACTAAAATCAATGGAGATAAAATGGAAGATCTAGTGGCGATATAGTTATCGCTTCGTTGTTAATCGGGTACGAGTTTGGGAAAAATAATTAATAATAAAATATTAATGTGGAACATTATAAATATATATCTATAAAATAAAATCCGTACATAATAAAATATGAGGTAGAATAAATAAAACTGTCGAATAGTTGTGTGCGTAATAGACCGTCGCGCCATTTAAAATTCCGCCGCCCAAACCCGTCTCCCATGCATCACAAATCTGGAAAATATATGCCGTAATCATGCCTAGGAACCTACCTACTTGAGCATGTAAAATGGACTAATATATGAAAAGATTCTCTTCCCCTTTGTCCCCCATTTGTGACACCACACACCTCCCCATCCACTCACTTTTTCTCTTCTCAAAAAGACACTTACCTAAACACTCAACTCTCATTATTCCCTCCACTCTATCAGATTTCAAACACCATTTTACAAAAAAAAAAAATAGAGAGAGGTTAGAGGGAAAATGAGAGAAAAGAAGAGGAGGAAGAAGAAGAAGGAGCATTGTAGGTGAAGGATCTTGCCTAGCGTATGTTCTTCACCATGTAATGAACATTCAAAACCATTTTAATTCTTTTTCAATATCTTCAAAACACATACTAATATGTTTCTTAAACTATAAATTTCAACAAACAAGTCTCCATTCAAGCATGCATAGATCTAAGAAAGTAAATACCATTAAAGTGTCGAAATCCGTAGGTTGATATTGAACAGAATACAAATCGGAATTAAACTCGTTATTTTAGTGTGAAAAAAATATATGTAGTACCTCTATATGTCTATAATTTTTATAAATATTTTTGTCAGATTCTTATGTGTCGTGTTTAAATGAAAAATCATACACTAAAACGTGATTCTGGAAAAACTGAATCTGCATGTCCCAATGTTTGAGTCTTAAAAAGTAACTTAAACGATTAATGAAGATAAGACCTTTTAGCACAGTAAACATCAATGCATATAGCGCATCTTAGGTTCTAGAATCAATTCATTTGAGTTTATAATCTTTGTAATCCACTTTAGAACATTTTGTGACTCATATTCTGACCACTTGTTAAAGATCCGACCATTAGTCCACCTTAAACCTATTTCTGGATAACGTTGTATAAAGATAAACGATGGTAGACTTAAAATAAAAAATATTGGCGTTGGTTTTGTCCAAAAATATTACGTATTTTATTTTATACGATTTTTGTAATACGAAATCACAATCGGGAAAATATGATAAAACATAGCTCACTAAATCGATTGTTGAAAACCTACCTTTTTCGAAAAGACCACTAGTAAATATATTTATACTAAAGATAAATACTTGATATTTGATTATGATAAATTTTAATGAAAAATAAGCATGTTGGCCTTTTGTAGATTGATATTTCGACTATTTAAATGCCCGAACCTACCAAAAACATTTTATGACTCGGAAACCGTCACGTTTTACTAAACTGCGATTTCAAAGGCCTTAGGTTTGATTTTTGGACGTTTAGAACTGACCCTAAAAGTTAGAGGACATATCAAAGAATCCAACCCCACTGACTGAAAATCAAAATGATTAGTAATGAAGGATATATGACAGTTTAAAGTTACCGCCTCCTGACTCAAAAATCGTGGAGGTTAGATAAGTTAATATAACTTGTATAATATTATAGCATGTATGCTTAGTGACTAAACCAAACAATAAAAAGTTGATAAAACATTGATATACATTCTGGTCTGCTTAAGTCATAATCATAGGCTATAAAGTGGAATGGGTTAGTTAAAGGAACTTAACATAATAGAAACCGTATGAAACAAGTAATGTGAAACAAGAAAGTTAAGAACCGACTTGGATACATTAGTAATCGATATTTTATACATATTGTAGACTCGGAATTTGTAGAAGAGGCGTTGTAACCGCTCCATAAGCAACCTTGTGAGGTAAGGGAAAACACTAATCCATACACTATTCTTCAATTATTGAGTATTGTTCCGAATGTTGTAATATTTAATATGCTTGTAATGATTGTTGTTATTAGTTGGAATTATTGTGATGAAATGAATATTGAAGATGATTGATGTTGTCCAATCCCTATAAAATGGAATCGTGTTTGAAATGAAATGAAGGACTTATGATTTTTAAGAGTTTTGAAAACGAAACCCGTTCGATCTTTTGTACAAGTTATGGAAATGTTTAATTTCAAGGAAATGGATTTAATTGATTAGAAAGGTTTTGATATTGAATCTGAAACGGTTTTGGTCGAAGGGTAGGTTGTCCCAGATAAGGGACCTCCTATACAGAGCTTTTGGTGGGGGTTAGTTGATCGAGACCCCGTCCTCTTATCTTCCTCCTTGGGGTTGGCCCTTGGAGGGGTGTGTACACTTAAGATGTTTGGACAGTTTAGTACATGGTTTGGTGAACCCCGTCTTATCCGGACTAGGGCGACGGGATCCTCTTCATACGACCTCTATCCAAGTATACCGATGATGGAAACTTATCGAACAAAATGTTTTCTTTCAAATGAAAATGTATTGGAAGAAATGTGGTTTTGAAAATGTTGGAAACTTATCGAAAGAAATGTTTTCTTTCAAATGGAAAAGGTATTGGAAGGAATGTGATTCGAAAAGTTTGGAAACACTCATGATGTCTTCTTGATTATATGAAATACCACATGTTATTGAAAATTTTTATATCTCATACATTGTTTTGAAAATGTAATTCAAGTTAATATTCTACAACTTACCAATTCTTCTTTTCGGATTGTTTACCTTACTCAACATTATTGTTGACCCTTCTTTTGTTTTGTCCTTGATTGGACCTGCAATGACCACAAACTATGTGAGCAGATCGTATGACAGGTACTTGTGGAAAGTAGAGTTGAGAACTCTTGGGGAGAGCGCGCTATCATGGAATATTTGAAGTTTGAACTTTAAAAACATTTGATAATTTTTTAGACTTATAACTTTGATTTGCTTCCGCTAAATTTGGAATGTTGTAATCGGATTTTATCACCTTGGTGTTTATTCATATGAACTTTTATCCTTTTTGCTTTAAATCATGGTTCTATTAGCACATTTGATTACATTATGGCACACCCATTATCCTATTTTATATGAAATAAGAATTTTTAAACTAAGAGGATATTTGGGGTGTTACACAACCACCTCTAAAAGTAGCATGAGCATAGGAAAGACTAGTCGCACAACCACCACAAGAAAAAAAAAAGACACCAAAGACCTCCCATAATCACCAATCTACTTAATAATCCCATAGAAAACGACTTCGACAACCAAAGCAACAAACTCATCCTAGTGTAAGAAGCCAATACGAAGCTTGCAGTTGACAAAGGAAAACCTAGAGACATAGGCAAAGAAATCGACTCAAGAGGCAAAACGCAAGAGCATAGGACGAACTTACATTGAAGAGTTAAAAAAGGGAAAGCATCAAGGAAAGCTCAAATATAAACAGAAACTGGTTCAAAAAAAAAAAAAAAAAAATTTATCAAATTGAAAGGAGAGCCTGAAACAACCATGTTCTAAAACAAGAGAAATTTTACTTATTGTGGCTGACTCGACATAAAACGGAATATTTTCTTCTTTAAATGTCATCAACCATGTGCGAGATAAGGGCTAATCGTGGGCCATTTTTGTCAATTTTATTGACACGTTGGACCTTATTACAACATGTGACTCATGGTAGCTGTTTTTATTTCCATTCTACTATCATAAATATATATATGTAATGTATAAAGTTATTCTTTATTTATATTCGCGTAAAATAAGTTAAAATTTTAAATAGTGTCTCTAAACGTAAGTTTAGTAGTCCTAACTTTCAATATTGCATCATGAATATAACAAAGATTACAACTTATTCCGATTGCAGTATCAGTATATCGTAATTGATAAAAACTCTTCGATTCTTGTAAAATTAACTTGATGGTTAGAAATTGATCAAAAACTTGCTGAGTAATTCTAAAGCTCTTTATTATGTATGAATATAAAATTTAAATTGGAACATTACTCGTGTATCTCAGCTAGAAGATGATTTGAAAATAGTTTGGTGTTGATAAAGTGTAAATATGAACTAAACAAAGAATGGGCCCACAAGTTAAAACATTAAAACTAATGCAACAATTGAGTCTCATATATTTCATGACATGACTAACCGTTTAAATTCCTTTGAAAATATAAACATAAATATTTTGATGCTGACAAAGTGTTAGTAACAATAGAAGAATAAACGGGCCCACAAGTTTTTGCAGCAACAAAACTAGTTAAAAGATCAAAATTAATGGAACAATTGAGTCTCATATATTACATCACATGATTAACAGTTTAAAACCCTTTGCAAATATAAACATAAATTAGTAAAAAGATTACATAATACATATAAAAACCGTTAACCACTTTTTTTTTACACAGTAAAATCAAAATGGGTTACATCTATTATCATCGAAAAAAAAAAACATGCATCACCGACCAATTAGAAATTATGAGAAATTATGAACAACAATGGGACTTCTGACTTGATGCTCATCATCATCCCACACTAAAGAAGCAGATATCATCGCACTCAGACCAATACTCCCTGAAACTCTTACATTGAAAGACAATTTCTCCCCTATAGACTGAAATTCCATAACACTTGGCTGAACATTGATCGCCAACGCTTGTCCTTCTGGAGGTGTGATTGAAGCATAATAAGTTGAGTTTGGGGATCCGACATTTGTGACTGTCCTATAAAATACGACATCAAAGGCCCCTGTGCTTGTAGGGAGCGTCATTGAAGGGTAATTAAGATCCCAACTAGCGGCCCTAAATTCAGTGTTGTTGCTGCAATTATTGTTTTCTCCTGTAATCCGTCTTATTGCAGTAGCACTCAGCCCTTGATTGCACAAGAAGTTCACGTAGTCGCTTTCTCCAGCATCATAGACAAGCCCCGGGTTTATAGCCTTTAGTGGGTTTATATGGCCTGATCCATATGCAAATTCAGCTTCGGCATTGGATGCGCTGCTCATTGGAGAGGCTGAAAAAATCGTATTTTTCTTACAATAAGTTTTCGACAAACTTATTTTATAATTAGTTTTATTTAGCCATTTTTATGTCATGCCTGAATTATGGCCATTATTATAACGGAAACGAGAAAGAACAAATAAAGAAAAATAGAGACAATAACGCACGGATTTACGTGGTTCACTAATAATGCGTTAGCTACACGTAAGTTTTCTCATCTTTCAAGATTTCACAAGTATAAAAAGTCACATTTTTCTTGCAATAAGTTCATAATCCTCTAAGATTTCATTAGGAAAAGAAAAATGCAAGGTAGTAGTGGCTAATAAATGTTCAGTTAGGATGATCTCAACTCTTAACGACGAGTTTTAGTTTTTTTTCCTGGTATGATTCCGAAGGTATTCGAAATTCAACCATCATGGTTTTGCCCGTTAAACTAGCACATATTTGTAACTGTTAATTTTCTTACATCAATACTTTCCATAAATTTAAATTAATGTGTTCAAAATCACGTCAAAATGTGTTCAAAATCACTAGAATATGATTTTAAGACACTTTTTGTAATTTTAGCGTTTGATGAGTGTTACTTTTGTCTATACGAGTGTAACTTAATCCCTTATTTGTGTAACTTTAAATAAAAACGTAATTTCAATTATATAAATTTTAATTTATGTAATTTTAAGACAAGTTTATGTAATTTTAGCTCTTTTATGAGTGTAACTTTAGTATTTACGATTGTAACTTCAATCCTTATTTGAGTAACCTTAAACCATAATGTGATTTCGACTATATAAATATTAATTTATGTAACTTTAAGACAAGTTTATTTAATTTTAGCCTTTTTGTGAGTGTAACTTTAGTCATTACGAGTGTAAATTAAACTATTATTTATGTAATGTTAAACAAAATTGTGATTTCGGCTATATGAAATTGAATTTGAGTAATTTTAAGACAAGTTTATGTAATTTTAGTATTTTTATGAGTGTAAATTTAGTCTTTACGAGTGTAACTTGAACCCTTATTTGTGTCACTTTTAACAAAAATTTTATTTCGACTATATAAATTTGTGTTAATGTAGTTTAAATATTTTAAGAGTGTAACTTTAGTCTTGACGAGCGTAACCTTAATCATTAAAAATGTATTTATAATAAAATATGATTTTGAACACATTAGTTTAAATTTAAATAATTTTAAGACGTGTGTGTGTGTGCAACTTTAATCATTTATAGTGTAACTTTACTCATTTATACTAAAATGTGATTGTATATATTAATTTGAATTATGAAACTTTAAGACATGTTTAGGTAACTTTAGCCTTTTCAAGTGTAACTTTAGTCCTTACTAGTGTAAATTCAGTCATTATTAGTGTAACTTTGGTCTTTTACTATGTAACTTTAGTCATACAACTTGTAAATGGTGTAACTTGAGTTCATAATTGTGTAACTTTAATCCATAATGATGTAATTTTTTCTGGAAAAAAAAACCACCACAAACAGCTATTACCCTACTCCACCGAACACCACCAACAACAAAAAAACAAGATTTAAAAAATAAACAAAACAAGATCTAAAAAAAAGGAAAAAAAATAGAAATTTTAAAATTAAAAAAATGAGACAACAACCACCCCACGCGGCCCCCACTTTAAAGAAATGAGATATGAAAACTAAAAGAAATTTGAAAATTAAAAAACTAGACTACGACAAGCCCAAAAATTGCAGATCTAAAGAAAAAAATGAGGCAAAAAACCTCCCGTCATGGAGGACGGCGGAGGCAAGAAAAGGAGATGGAAGGAGAATAGGGTAAGGCGGCGTCGACGGCGTCGTGAGGGCTACGTCGGAGGATAGAAGAAGAGTGGCGGCGTCTGTGCATGAGCGATGGTTTGTTGAGGACAGGAGGAGATAGAACCGGTGGGTGGTAGTTGGTGGTGGTTGTAGAGGAGGTTAGAGGTGGTTTGTTTTGTGGGGTTTTATTTGTGGGTGGCACAGGAAGGAGAAGGACAAAGAAGACGGTGGCGGTGGATTGGCATGTGGGGTGGCAGGAAAGAGGAAGTGGTGGCAGCGGGTGAAGGGGTGGGGAGTGAGGAGGTGGCGGTGGAGAAGTGGCGGTAGAGGTAGTTGGTGGTAGTGAGAAAGCGGGATAGAGAGAGATGGGTATTTTTTTTGGGGGGTTTATTTGTGGGTTTTTTTAGTGGAATGATGAGGGATAGGAAAGGTAAAGAGAAAGTGAGAGGATATGAGAATTAGACAAACGGAGTGGTGGGAGTGTATTAGGGTTTGAATGGATGCGTAGTGATTGTGTGTGTCTCACAATCTTCTCCATCCATTTTGCTTTAATCATAACCTTTCATTTTCTAGATCTAAGGGCTTAGATG
Organism: Heliosperma pusillum; assembly: GCA_022085475.1. NCBI lineage: Eukaryota > Viridiplantae > Streptophyta > Magnoliopsida > Caryophyllales > Caryophyllaceae > Heliosperma > Heliosperma pusillum. Next base: position 4,640 of record JAIUZE010074490.1, on the reverse strand, counting down.
AGGAATCGAGGACTCAAGGGAATGGGGAGGATTCAGTTGGGGGTTGGGGGGGGGGGAGAGAGGTTATATAAGTTGGTAATGATTGAATATGGTCTAAAACTAGTTACCAGTAGTCATGAGAGCAGATTGGATAGCAGCAGGAGACCAAGTTGGATGAAATGACTTCACATAAGCAGCTACTCCAGAGGCATGTGGACAAGCCATGGATGTTCCTGAGATGATCTTATAAAGCACGGATCTGGGATCACTTTCAGAATGCGACACAAGTCCCATAGGCGAGTATGCTGCCAAGATGGCTACTCCTGGAGCTGCCAAGTCCGGCTAAAACATACCCAGTTACATCAATAAATTTAATTAATTAATGAATAATATACTCAAGCACAATACTGAATTTGTTGGATTCGTAAAGTATGTGATAGATGACTCGTACCTTGAGGATTCCGGGTGAAATTGGGTTTGGGCCTCTTGAAGAGAATGAAACTACTGTTGGGGAAGATGTATCGGTGATTTCAACACTTTTAAGTATTGTTCCATACCGCGTACTGCATAGATACTTACATAAGTAAGAAACCTCTTTATTTAATACTACCACAAGCAACATATACATTTATTAAGCCTGAATACGATCACGAATGGACCTAATTTCACAAACCATTGCTAGACACTTTTTAATCCGATTCTAATGACCCAAATTGAGTGAGATAATACGAATATGTTAACATTTGGTTTTGTTAACTACTTTCCTAGATATATTTTGTCTTATGTTTCGCTTAGATGTTTGATATATGTGTAGTACCTTGTAAAATTTCGAGCGTAAGCCACAACCTGTGTACCATCATGTACCTCAACGTAAGATCCGGGGAGAGGAAAAGAATACGGAGAATCATGAAAACCAACACCTTGCATTATGATCCCAGCAGCACCAGCAATAAAAGGTATTTCGCCATTCGACAAAACGTCACATATAACAATCTTGCCTTTAACCAATGTTGGGTTCAACGACTCTTTTCGACAATAACTGCGTAAGTATATAAATTTTATGTTTAAGCACAAGCTCAGTAAGCACATAAAGTATGTCACATATCATTTTTCTAGTTGCACTTTTCCATACCTTGAATGCTTATATTACTTTTATTACATCGTAATTGATCGTAATTGAAGTTAGTTGGAACAAAACATCGCCAATATGATAACGGACTATACTTTTCTTACCTTGATGAAAATTGGTATGAACTATTTTTAGCGTCTCCTCCATAAATTAATGGGTAAGTCATGTTAGGTGGATCAAATGTGTTTAGCGAAATCCCCTGTATCAAAGAAAAACAAAATATATTGGAGTACGTAGTGATGAGATAATATAAGAATACTTTTACGAGTAGATTAAGTGGATATAAGGATATTATAAGAGGTCTTTTTGAAAGTCTTTACTTCTTTTATCGATCGGTTTTTTTTTGAATCGATACTTTATGGTTCTAGGTGATTTGTATAGGGTAACCCGGTCGTGAGTCTCAAAGCGAGTTCCGAGTTTGAATTGAGTTGGAAACCAAGTTGAGACTTGATAGAGAACAAAGAAGAAGAGAGCAATGGAGTATGTAAAGGGGGACCAATGTCGTTCGCCGCAAAGAACAAGAGACGAATTGAGGGTAGTAAGCCACAAACAAGCAGAAGACTCGTCGGGCAAGTCAGCAACGACCACACCGAGCGCTCTTGGTTATCTAGCTACACCTAATTTCTTACTTGATATAGGTTCTTTTGAGTCCCTCATATATGGTGAGTCCTTGAGTCCTATTCTAAGCCACGCAAATATTTGGGTAGAGAGAACGTAACTTCAACCAACAAATTTGTAACTTTATCTTGTAAGGTGGTTATGTGTACAAAGTTACATTTTGTGTATACAAACTCATATTTGAAAAAGATTTTAAATTCTAAAAAAGAGCTTTTAAGATTTTAACACAACTTTATGAGTGAAATCTTAATGGCTTATGAGTTTTAGTTTATGATTACCGAGTTTAACTTTAATCTATGTTATGTCATTTTCAATTTAAAAATAGTAATTTATGTGATAATGTGATTTTAATAATTTTATCTATATCTGCAGTATTTTTTACCGTCACTTTAATAGATTAGAGTGTTACTTTTAATGCTTATGAGTGTAACTTTAGTCCTTTTTAGGTGATAATAATATAAAAGTTTTAATTTATATAAACTGTAATTTCTACACTTTTATATGTACTAAATCCTATGCTCTATGAATGTAACTTTAATGGTTTACAAGTTTAACTTTAATGCTTAAGAAGTGTAACTTTAGTTCCCTTTAGGTCATTTTTAATATAAAAATTTGAGTATATGTACCAATGCGATTTTGACACTTTTGTATTTAAATTATTGCTTTACGAGTGTAATTTTATTATTTTACGAGTCTAATTGTATTGCTTAGCGAGTGTATCTTTAATCTTTTAAACTCATTTTTTTTAGAAAAATTATACTCCCTCATATTCATGGTATTCTTCCCTATTTCCTTTTTTGGTTATTCATGTTTTCTTCCCTATTTCCTTTTTTGGATGTAGGGTAGTGTGTTTTGAGTGGTCTATATTCATTTGTGTGTGGGGTAGTGTGTTTTGTGTGGTCAAAATTCATTTCCTTAATCTAAGAGCCAAAATGAAAGGGGAAGAATACATTGAATATGAGGGAGTATAACTTTAAAATACGAAATATGAGATTTTAATAGACAATATTCGACAATCCGATAAAGACATTGACTACCCAGCAACCCCTACTACCAGCCACCCCACCCATCCATACCACCTGCTCACAACAGCCCCACCACTAACCCGCCATGACCAGCCCCATCCACCCTCGACCCACGACCACCCACCACAACCCAACCACGACCCACTGCCACCATCTCATTTCTAGATCAGAAGAAAAGAGGAGAAAAACCTCACCCATGACCCCACTGCCAAAACCCACCATCTAACACCAAAAAAACACCCAAGAAAAGGAGGATGAAGGTGGTAGATTAGGAGGAGGGAGCGTCAGGTGGTGGGGTGGTTGTGAAGAAACATTATAGTCCTACATGTGAGTGTAATCCTACAACAATAAAGAAGGACGGAGTTTTCCACTTTATAAGGCAAGGGGATACTCCCTCTTTTGCCAATTGGTTTTAGAGTGGAACCTCGGGTTTATAAAGTGGACTCTCTCTCCTCCGTACGGGTGTGGCCCAGACCTGATAAATGATTTAACAGTGGTGGTCAGCCAGAACTCAAAGGAGAAGAGGAGAAGAGGACTTGGAATAATCTGAAGGGGAAGAGGAAAGGAGGCTGCAGTGGTGGTCGACAGGAGGTGTAGAGGAGGAAGACAGTGGAGGAGGTCAGATCCGGAAAAAAAAAATTAAGATGGTTGTGTTTATGGCTGTTGCGGGTGGAGGACATCGACGGGGGTGGGTTGTGCGTGGCGGTAGACGGTGGTGAGTCGTCGCCATTGGTGGTGGTTATGGGTGGAGGGGATGTAGTTGGTGTTGTAGACAGTGGGAGTGGTGGTCGTGGGTGGTAAGAAAATGGACAGTATTTTAGAGAGAAGTTTGGTTGGCTCGATGTGAATGTGAGAAATGAATTCAGATTCACTCACCACTCATTTTAACCGAATCTCATCCCTCAATTTTTTACCTGAGATGAAATCTTATCCTATTTATCTTATCCAATGGCTAGGATAAGGACTCAAGGAGGGTGGAAGGAACATGGCATGCCAAACGGTGGAGGTTGTTGTGGAGGTCGAGGTCGTAGAGGCGGTGGTCGAGGAGGATCAAATGCAGCACGTTCAAGTAAGGAGACAACTGCGACAAAAGAGCAGTGAGTAAATATTCAAAACGAGCAATGAGACGCTTACGTTAACAATGCCTAAGGGTCATTTACCTCCGGAGCTAGTAATCGCATGTCTTGTAAGATAAGTGAAAAAGTGTTTTGGGTAGATAAGTGAAATAGTGCTATTGTTGTTAGACTGGAGTGCTTCGTACCATATGGCGGGTAATTTTGAGTTACTAGTCGATGTTCAAGATATTAATTTGTGCATGGTGACGTTGACCAACGGGAAGATATCCAAGGCAACTAAAGAAGGGAAAGTCAATTTGGGAGGAAGGTTTGTGTTAAATAATGTGTTATTTATCCATGAATTTAATTGTAACCTTTTGTCTATATATTAGCTTAGTGTCGATCTCCATTTTATTGTTCAATGTACTAAATCCTCTTGTAATATGAAGGTACGCATGTCAAAGACGACAATTGGTAAGAGTGAACAACATGGTCGGGTACATCTTCTTGAGGGAACAATGACGCGACCACATTGAGCACGAAAACAAGACATTGTTGCTGAGGTGTGGCATCGGCGCCTTGCTCATCCTTCGAGAAAAATAGCACAGTATTTGCTATTTATTAGTAATAAGAACCTTAATAAAGATGTTGGTCATTGTGATATTTGCTTTCGTTCTAAACTGACAAGGGGAATTTATTGTTGGTGATTATAAAGCCATCAAAGTTTTTGAGTTAATTCATTGTAATTTGTGGGGCGATTATCGTACGCCTTCCTCATGTGATAGTCAGTAGTTTTTTTACAATAGTAGATGATTATTCACGAGGCTTTTGGGT